>JARHVA010002305.1:0-57500 GCA_037957365.1 Torreya grandis
TGATCTTCTACCAACCAACAATATTTCTTTACATGCCCTTTCTTTCCACAATTCCATAGTTGATAATTCTTGCCATTGAATTTCTCCATTCTTAGCTTACTTTCTTCTGCCATTGCTTTACTCCCACTCAAACAGAAACCCCTGTGAGTGACCTGTAATCAACAAACACTTAACACACTCTGAAACCAAGGTGTTAGTGAACCAAGCTCTGATATCACTTGCCAGGATCTAGAACACAAAGCTCTGATACCACTTGTCAGGATCCCCCTGCTCTACTCTGAGAGTACAATTGATTACCTTTGTATAAGTAACTAAACACAAAATTAAACTAGAAGTAATAAGTAACTAAAATTCAGAAACAACATAGAATATGAGATACGAGAAATAATACAATCTGTATTAACACTCTTCTAGAAGGAAATACAATGAAAAAATAACACTCTTCCCACACCTCTTGGGTGTATAGTAATTCTCCCTCAACAGTTCTCTCTCTCTCTCAATCAATTACAGACCAACTCAAATACAGAGTTGTTCCCTCCACCAATCAGTGACAATCAACCCAATGGTTGTTGTTTCCTACTGCCTTTCCACCAAGTAGATCTCCCTGATCTTGCACCCTTGCAGATCTAACTGATCTTACTTACCATGTAGATCTCCCTGATCTTGCTACCTACAGATCAACTGATCTTATACCCCTTGAGACAACCAACCCAATTGTTGTTCTTGCCTTCAAGTTGAGAATCTAATCCTTAGTCCTTGATTACAATGCAGCCCCATGGGTCTCTTAAATAGATCCCAAACCAAACAATAATTAGAAACACAAAATCAAGACTAAAATTAGTCTTTACATGAAAACTAATTGTCTGTCTAAAATTATACCAATTCTGGAATGCACAGATGACTGACGTCAATCTCTATCTATCTGGAGATGATCGACATCAGTTCCTATCTGATCGATGCCAGCTAATGCCTAATCGATGCTGATTGCTCTGTACACTGAATATGACTGACGTTAGTTGGCTTGAATGACATCAGTTACTGTGACACTCAACAACCTCCTCTATTTGCATACATGTGAATCTTTTAGCTCCACAACCTAACACATAATATTCAAAACTCTATGTGATAGGATTGTAGCTTAGAAGTGGCCTTTAGATGGATTCCCAAGTGGATATGGGAAATATATTTATAGTGATCTGAAAGAAAACTATTGCATTAGCGATTTCATAGATTATGAGCTTGATATCCATCCTTATATCCACATCCGATGACTGATTAACATTTACATACTAGACCATTCATTATGATATTTTATACCCCTTATTTGCACATTCTAGTAGATTATACAATAAATTTGTGATATTTTGAGAAATATATTCATTATGAAAATTAATTACTAGTTTTAAGAGGTTTGTTAGATATATGAATACCCATTCATGTCATATTATTTACACTATTTTCTCATACATCAAGTCCTTTATAATCATAAAATATCCTTCACTAGTATATTTATTTTGATTTAATGAAAAAATGGGTTTCTTCATTCATCAAGACATTCTCTCTCACAAGATCTGAATATTTGTCCTCATGCACCTTCAAGATGTGAATTTATATAGGCCTCTCTAAATATGGGATAAATTTTTAGCTATATTATTTTTAGATGATAACATAGATGAAATATTTCTATTTTGGGTGACTGATTACCTTATTTGCATTGCACACCATATTATCCTTCCTACAATTTTATAGCACTAGATATTATGTTATTTCATATGATTCTACAACAAATCCAATTATTTACTAGTTAAGGATTGCATGGGAAGTTTCATGTGATATGAATTACCTCCCCACATAAATATAAAGTGATTAGATATCTATAATACATGTTCAATGCCATTTGAGTTTGGTATCTGCTAGGATAACCTCCCTATATTTGGGGTGATCTTCATCACAATTATTGATTAGAATACCTACCATACTATCTATAGTGATATAAAGGTGCATAATTGGCTTGATATTTATAAATAGGGGTTGCCTGATTGTGTTATTATTTATGTGAATGTGGAGCCTAATTATGTAGATACTAAAGTGATGGTGGTATTTTTCCAAGCTGATACTATAGAGAGTGAGGGGCCCCTCCTAGTGAATGTTTTATAGTTAGGATACCATATTTTCCTTGTTATGCCATATTGATGCATTAAATTAGTGAAAATGGATTAAAAAAATGAGATTTATACATTAATATATAAAAATATTTCTAAAAATATCATTTTTTAGCTCTTTTAGAGTCCTAAAAAAATATAATTACACTTCTTTTTTCAAATCACCTAAAATTATCAAATGTGGATCAAAGGTGAAAAATTACAATTTATTGTTGATAAAGGAAGTCGAGAAACCTCATTTATCATAAAATAGTTTTAAAATATAATAATAAAAGCCATAAGGTCTTAAAAAATGAAAACATAATAGAATGTCAGGTGAATGTCATATAGGCACATTGACAATCTCAATAATATATAGATTATCATATAGGCATACAAAAAATGTGTACATTGACATATAAGCATCCAAAAAAGTATATCATGTAAGGTGTGAGCTAATCATCAAATATCCTCCCTCTCTTTGCCTTCCTTGAACAAGACCCTCCCTAAGATGTTGTGTTGGTATATGGAGATCCTTACAATGCCTTATATTTCTCCAAAGTTTGATTGTGAGTCTTATGCTCATAGCTCACTTGCAGCTAAAACTATTCAAATACAAGTATTATGAGAAAATTAACATAAAATATGTATGAAACCAAATTAATAAATTAATTTTAAAATATAATATAAAACATTTAAACATGCACTTACTACAATTTCATGGTCTCACACATTCTAATTTTGACATTCGATTGGATGAATGGCAGGTTGAGCTACATGAATAGGCATCTAAATGAGGATGAAATATGATATGTTTCCCTATTAACCATCTAAATTGGACTATTATATGTCATGGGATAGCCATATACATATAATACATTCATATAAGTTATATTTGTCATACAAGTATGTAGTAAAATTATTTAAAAAAATCTATTTTATAATTCAAAATTATAAGTTAATATGTACCTTTGTGAGGGCCTATGCAGATGACATTATTGCAGAAATGCCTATCTCTATGTCGACTCATAGTGATGGAGGAGTGTCTACTAAAGACATCAACTTAACAAATAAGGTCTCACTTAGTTTTCTATAAAGTATAAAATATATATGGTCATTTTTTCTCATTTATTAAACCACGAGTGTAAGATGTACTCAAAATTTTTCCTCTATATAAGTAAATGTTGTCATGCTAACACAGACAGTTGTAGTAGTGGATGGGTTGTGTGTGTGTGTGTGTGTTCATTTTATGTAAATTAATTTTTAGATTTTAAATTTATAAATAAAGATTAAATTTGGCATAACATTTATATAAAATATACTTGCATCCATGTAGTGGTCGATGACTGCACACCAAATGTGCATGCCAAGAACTCTTCACTAAAGAGTGTAGACACTCAATTTCACCCACTTCATCCTAAACTAAGATTCAATTCAATTTATGGAAAATGATGTAATTTAATCTTAGAAATATCTTGAATTCCCAAATTCATCGACGTGAGGGATTGAATTGCCCAAAAATGTGGCTAGGCTTGATTATTTGGTGTATTACTCTGAATACACCATGAAAATAAAGTGATTTATTAATTCTTAAATATTCCAAAAAAATGAGTCACAAACTCACAAATATCTAAAGTGACTTGTCATGGCTCATAAATATATGAAAATGAGTTATCAAGATTTCATGAGTGATTTAAACCAATACACAGTTAGCCTAACTCAACCTAGTTTATTTTAGACTAAACTGACATTATGATTAAACATAACATCCTTAGGGTTAGAGTTAGTTCTAAGACCTAAAAATACAAGTACTCACACCATACCTGAATAAGCTTTTATGTGTAAGGCTATTCTACAAGAATGTCTTCAAGAAGCCATCAAATTAGTGTTATAATACCCATTTGAAACCAAGATTCACACCAAGCCAAGCCAAAGAAAAGGTAATCCACAAGTGACCATTGGAGAAGTGCTACCAACATGGAGAAGCATTTCTATAAATCTATAATGTCATATATCGAGCACAAACATATACTATGCCAATAGATGCAAATTAACTTCAACAAGGGAGGTAAAATTCTTATGTGTTTTAATCTCTATTTTGTGATCTTGTTGATTATGTTATGATCCCCATATTTCTTAGGCAAGAGAGTTTAGTTTCATTGTATTTTTATGCATGGATTTTTATTATCTTCACTATCAAGAAACTAATCAACATTTTTGTGCTCTTCAGACTCCTAAGAAATATAATGGCATGCCCAATGGGACCATGCATCTTATATGGATAAGAATAATTATGTGTAACCTTTAGTTTTCCTATAAGGAAAATTTAGTTATTTAAGTTTAGATTTTTGTACTTGAAAATCTTGTTACTCTATTTTTGTCTATAATCATTGACTTTGCCCTATGTAACAATGAATTTTACATTTACATTCTCTATTTATGATATTTATGTATGTTAAAATAATGACTTAAAAATGGTGACATCAAACTATGTAATGGAAACTTTGATAGGTAGAAATGACAACATAGTGTTAAGCACGAAATATATTGAGAGGGGGGTGAATCAGTATATTATATATCTTATAAGACTTTCCCTTTATCAAATTCCACTTAATAAAAAATTCAAGATATGTAATAAAACTAAAACAATAAACATCACGCAAGATAGAGAGAGACACCAGATATAACGTGGAAACCCAATGTGGGAAAAACCACAGAGAATCAATCTCAAATATATTCGTGAGAACAAACCCATAAGAGCACCATACCCCTTTACCAAGTACAAACCTCAGCTACAATTCATGAACACCAACCCATAGGAGCTTCAAACCCCTTTGCCGAGCACCAACCCAAAACCTATTCATGAGCAGCAACCCATAGGAGCACCAACCCCTTTACCGAGCACCAACCCATCAAAAATTCATGAGCACCAACCCACAGGAGCACTAACCTCTTTGTGTATACCACACACCTATCTCTCAATGTTGCTATCTCAAAAAATGATAGATCAATACAAAATCTTCTTCCTCTCTCTCACCTTTAATCTTCTAAGCTAGATATAAAAAATACAAATCATATTCATCTCTCACAATTTCTCTTCTAAGCTAGATATCACAATATCAAATCAATCTCTATCTCTCATTTTACAAATGGCTACTCAAGCCTTTATTTATAGCTTTCCAAATGACCTTTGGCCTTCCCCCTTTGTGACCTTTCAATTCTCATGGAAAATGGTGCCAATCTTGGATGACCCTTCATATTCAAGCCTTTGAAAAGTCATGTGGTGACCCTTCATGACCAAAAACATCCTTCCCACTTTTGTCCTTATCTTTGGTGACTTTTCGTATTCCTTAAAGTGTCATTTCATGAGAAATTCGCCCTTACTCTTTTGTCTTTACTTGGTGACTCTTGGTATTCCCCAAAATGACTCTTCATGGGAAAATGCATCCCATCCTTCTTTTGTCTTTACCCCGTGGCTCTTCGAATTCTCCATGGGCCCTTATTTTGTCTCATATGCAACCAAAAATATATTCATTAATATTAAATAAATATTAACTCATATTATCCAATATATATTTATTACAAACAACATTAAATGCAATGGGGACTTTATCACCAATAATGTTAAACCTTTGACATGAATGACAATATTTCCAACATATAGGCCCTATAGGCTAAACAATGACTTTAATAGGTAAAATTACAAATGATTTCAAAAAATTCACCTAATTTTAACCTATAATCAGCAACTTCACCAAGTCTAATTGGCTAATTAAACTTGTTTAATGGTGACTTTGCCAGACTATAGTTTTTGTTTGGTTTTGTTCATAGGGAAAATAATGAGTTATTTGGAAATGGTGACTTCACTCTATGTTTTCAGAAACCCAAGAGCTGAAAATGGAATGTTGTTTATTGATTTACTTTTTTTACCTAAAGACAAGATAACCCCCTAAAATTTTTATAGTAACCCAGGTGGAGAAAGAGAGTCCTAAACACTTCTAAGTCTCACATACACTATCATTTTAGTTATTAAAATTAACCTAACCAAACTTGTCTTCTAGTATTTTAATATATTATAAGAACAAACAAGGCCAAGAGGTCAAAATTTCATTCACATTCGAGTTGGTGATTTTAAAAAAGAACATCCACTTTTTAAAAATATCTTAGGGTTTTTTTATCTTTTTTGTTTGTTAGCTAGTTTCAAAGTTTGTAGATAAAATTGTTTGTTTGTGGTAAACCAAAAAATTTGTGTACATGCTCTCCCCCCCATCCCCTATAGGGAACTTGGGTGACCAAAAGCAATTTGTTTATTTCCTTATTTTTTTAGTCTTGTTGTAAATGGCATTGTGTATGCTCTTCCCAAGCTTCAAGTGACTTGGGTGACCCAAAAATGACATCTAAAGTCTTTCCAATTTTCATTTATTTATTTTCTTGCATTTGGCTTATGGATAGGAGTTAATCTCCTCCTCACAAGTTATTTAGGAGTGCGTTAACCTAGGGTTTCATCTCATAGCATCATACCAACCCCACTGAATAGTGGGGTATATAAATTGGGCATGTGATAATAAGATTTCCTAGGGTTAAGTAGTTAGCCTTCCAATGTTAACAAAAACCCAGGTCAGTTCATGCTAAATATCAGACTTTAATAAGTAATACATGACTAAAGTCACTATTCAAATTAATATACCTTTACATGATAATTTATTATGTTTGAACCCAATTGACATGGTGTACCCTTGTGTTAACCACACTTGGGACCATTTAATGTGTTTCAAAACCTATAGATTTTAGTCTACCCCATTTACCACATAATGTCTTACCAAATGTGGAGTACTCCTCACTCTAAGTTCATGCCACATACCAATGCTTGAGAGATAAAAGGGGGCTCAAAAACTCCACCTATACCTATTCTTTAATTTTTAGAATAACATTTAATTCCTTTTGGGCATTGTTATATTGATGGAAACTTTAGTAAAAACTTTGCATACCTTGTCAGTTTTAGGGATAAGATGAGCCATTAGTATTATTTATATTTTCTTTGATTTACATGTGCATTTGAGACTAAAATTGTTTGTTTGTATTTTAAAAATATAAACAATTCCAAGACCATCACGTGTTTTCATACCAATTTAACCTAAGAGGTGTTACTCTACCAACTTTGTTTCACACTTTTTGCCTTAGATTTTTATTCCAAAACTATTTGAGTGTCAATTGTTCATTAAGGCATCATTATTTTGCATATTTTATTTCAAACATTTGCCTTGGATGTTTAGTAAAAAACAATTAGTTACCATTTGTTTGAAGGATAATTGTTATGCTACCTAAATTGTTCTAAAACACTTGTCATATTTGAAACCCAGTTCCAAAACCATTGTTTCAAATGTTTGGTTAAGATGCATGTTTTGGTCTAGCCTATTTGCCTTAGAAAATTTGAGTATGCTGCATTAAATTTTAAACTCAATATTTCAAAGTACAAATCCTAAACTAATCAGGGTTTACACTAAAGCCTCATTTAATTTGGGCTTAGGTAGTCTACCTTTTGCATTTAGATTGTGATACTTGGATTGATTTCCTATTTGATCTAAAGACTCCTTACCTAGCCCTAGTAGTTGTTTGTTGTCTTATGACTTGTTTCAACATCATTTGAGCTGAGTTGTTTCCATGTGCCTCATTTGAATTTTTTTATGTTAAGTTATAAATGTCCTAGTTTCATTATCAAAAGAGTATTTTATGATCCAAATACCAAGTCTTAGCGAGCCAATTACCTTAGCATTATATTTTTTATGAGCCATTTTACCGATTTTATCCAAGCCAATTTCCTTAATATAGATTAAGTTTTCAAGTTCTTGTTTATCAACCTTTGTTTCTAAGTCTATAAAGTGATTTCCAAGCTAGTGATTTTAACCACCTTTGGGTAAATCATTGTTATCCTTTCAACATAGTTCATGATTATTCTACCTTGTGTAGATACCTTTGTCATAGATTATAAATACCTTTGATAAAATCATTACCTACAATAATTTTTAGCTTTTGTGTTACCATTTTCCACTAATTATAACTACCTTTGGGTAAATTGGTATCTTTTGTTAGACTAATTTCATGTTTTTGTTCTACCCTTGACTTTGCCTAGTTTATTTATTTTACCCATTGAGATTATTTTATAGATATAAAGGTTGATTGTTTCATATATCAGTTATTTGATACCTTTTATAACTTTTGTTTTCAATATACTTATTCATAGATCAGAACATGCCTTGTTATACATGTAGTGAGACTATAGTCTAAACTATGAGAACTTTTTTACTAGTAACCCTCTGGTTAAAGATCCATATGGTGATGACATAGCATATGATATGGACCCCTATCCATATTATAACATTGCATATGTTGAACAAAGGTCAAACCCACTTACATAGTATTTGGTGAGTTCACCATACTATCTAGGCCAAGAATAAAAGAAAATGACATAATACATTGCTCAAGTGATGCCTATTACCAAACAAAGCCAACAATAAGATCCCTAATACATTATGATACCAATTTAGAAAAATTATGATCTATAATTATTCAAACATCATTTTTTAGAGAAAACATATAAAATTATGGCAAGGGCAATAGAAGTAGGAGCCAAATTCCCACCAGACTTCCCACACAAAAGTCTGACTAGTTTGATTAGAACCCATAGCAATGTTTTTTGAGACTAAGAGTTTGAATAAGCATCAACTAGTTATAATCAAGCTTTAGTTCAAATGCCTCAACAAAGCCAAAGTTTACTTGTGAAAGGGAAAGGTCCTATGGATGATCAATTAGAATAGGTGAAACAATCATGCCAAAATTATCTTAACCTAGCTCATAATTTCAATGCAATGGCTATTTTAAAAATGTCACTTATGGAGATAGCTCCATTAATAGGGCCATAAATAGATTCTTCAAGATATGAACACCAAAACATAGACCCCTAATCCAAAGCACATTGGTTGGTGAAATGTATAATGTCCCAATTTGATAGAATAAATTACTACCCAAACGAAAGACCTCACTCAAAACATTTTGGATAGCATGCAAGTGCATTCTAATTTAAACCAAAGTGGGTCTAATTTATTGCTGAGAAACACACAACATATTACTCTAGCTAATGTATCAATTGGTTTATAATAACAAGGGATATGTATACCTATTTCCCAAACACAACAATCAACCTCCACTCCTCAACTAGTTATTACATTGAATGCGTAATAGGGGCAATGAGTCAATAATAGACCAACTTACCACCTAAACAAGGATAAAACACTACACCACCTCAATAGTTGAAAACAAATATTTCACCACAACAAGCACATATTAATATACATCAACAATCATAAATGTTACCTAATACACAACATGTTTTTATTTTTTAGAAAGTGCCAGTTGGTCAGCAATAAAAAATGTCAAACCTAGAATAATTACTTAACCAACAATAGGTGTTTAATCAACAACAAGGTCCCAATATATAATAGATACCATGTGTTAAGAAATAGTTTCATTTCACCCAAGGGGTATTACACATACAACAAGGATCCAACTTTTAACACCTCCAACAATAGGGTTCTAGTCAGTAACATGTTACCCTTATAGAATAGGGTTCAATGAGTAGGCATCAAGTTCCTACCCAAACCCAATAATACCAATATATCCCACCAAGCCAAATGTCATTATCATAGTCACAATTATCCAACAAAATCTATGTAGCTAACCCTAGCTAGAATGTTTTCTAATAATAAGGTATTACATATCAATAATATAATCTCAATGCATGGATGTGTATACATGGTTGTCTTACCAATCAGACCAACATCACATAGTATGTCATTCCTACATGCCCCAGTCAATGTAATCCACCTTCGACCATGTAACCCTAACAATAATAGACCATGCCAACTAAATTCCTTTCCCAAGTGTTAAATCAAATGAAGGATTTAATTCAAACTATTCAAATAAAAAATCAAACAACGAAGTTTAAACTAGATGAAATATGTTCATATCCATTCAACATGGATTATCTTCAAATACCATTTTTTGGGGTTATGAGCTGCCAAAATTTGATAAACACAAGGGAAAATATAATCTCAAAGAGCATTTTAAATAATTCTTTGTTTCTTTCTAACTATTTTCATATAGTGACATATATTTGCTTCTACTCTTTCCAATAAGTCTAGCTAGACAAGCCTTAAAATGGCTTTTGAAATTGCCAAATAATTTTATACCTAACTTCGATGACCTGTTTAAGAAGTTCATACAAAATTTATCATATATTATCGAATATAAGATTATAGTTATGAATTTGGTCCAAGTAAAATTAAAAATGGTGAGAGATTTAATGCTTACTTGTAATGATGGAAGGCATTAATGAGCTGGTTCACTAGGAATTTTTAGACAAGCAATTGGTTGTGATATTTAGTAGGAGATTAAAAATAAAGATATATTATCATCTCAAGTTGAAATGTGGTCATAAATTTGAATAAGTTATTAATAAATAAATAAAAATTGAGAACCCCCTTGTTAATAAAGGGATCATCAAGCTATCTTCTTCCAACTAGAGCCAAAATGAACATCAAGGGCAGCAGAGCTAGAACCAAAGCCATAGATAAAATTAGAATCCAATCCAACTACTAAATTTAATGCCAAATCAAATGAATAATAGTAAAATACAAAAGGCTTACAATCATAAAAATAATTTTTTTGGAAATAGGGTCACTAAATCATGCTATGTACAAATGGCGAAAACACTAGTTATCCATTTACCTTTACCCACTTAGCAATCACCACCTTCATACAATTATCCAAGGCCTCCAAAAAACCAACAACTAAAAAATAAATCCCAATTTCAAGCCCTTACTCCAAGGAGAAGACTTTCGATTGCCAAATAATTCAGTGACCTCGAGTAACCTATTGAATTTATAGTAAAAAAAAGGTTTAGGCATATATGATTACTTGGCCAATACTAAAGCCATTTCTTGAAGGAATTCCTTTCCTGATTAGTAAAATTAACATAAATTTTTTGAGTACCATCATGCCAAAGGACATTAAATATGTTGATATATCCAACTAAGGTATATTATTGAGAATATTCTAGAAAATAGAGAGATACAATGAGATACCCATGCTCTTATGACTAATTGTAACATGGGCATCTATCAGAATCCATTTATTCAACATAAGAATAATAAATAGTAGTATCACCAACAACAAAAAAATCATTATCATCATAGAACTCTACCAAAAAATTAAGAACAATTATGTTAGTTACAACAGCAACAAAAAAATGGTAAAACTAAGGGGAAAATGACCAACCCAACCAAGGAGGCCATCATGTCATCACATATACATAAAAAAATGTTATGGGACATGTCTCTTGTGGTTATATTTCTACCATTACCATTAACCCTTGACAAATTACCAATAGACCAAGACCTTCACTCAATAGTGCCTATCAACCAAACAATGCCTACCAACCTCCTTATGGTGTTAATATTTTTTTGAATCGTGATAACATTCATGTTCAAAAACACCCAAGAATTACCATCCTAGACCCTATTACCTCCCCATCCAATTACCAAGGCCCTCTACTAGATCAATATTATGAAATTACAACTTGATGAGCCAAAATTTCCATCAAAGTACCACAATGAAATACCATTAATAAGCCCATTTAGATCTCTATGCATATAAAAAATAAGCCAATTGCCAAAATTGATGAGAAGACTTATGATATTGCAGAGCAAATGAAGAAGACACATACACAAATATCCATCATGGATTTATTTTGGACATCGAACATCCACAAAGACATCTTGAGTGAGTAATGGAGCCACTCCCTCATACCAAATGACATCACACTAGATAAATTTTAAGATATGATAGAACATTTATCCCCTAGCCAATGTCTTACCTTTGACCAAAGTGACATATCATCCTTGGGCCCATACATAATAACCTATTGTATATCAAGGTTGGTTTAACAAACCATAAAGTTAAATGCATCCTTGTATACAATGGTTGGGGTCTCAACATTATGTCTTTAAAGTTTATCAAGCATCTTGGATACACAATGTCTAACTTGTAGGTAGATACCATTATTATTAAGGCATATGATAATGAGGAATGGGAATCATGAGGTACTATCACCTTTCTAGTGGCCATTGGGACTTTGACCCATGACACTCTAATTATCTTATAATTTGTTATTGGGTTGACCCTAGATATATGAAATTAGGTCCATACCTTCCATGTTGTATCAATGTATAAAATTTCTCCATTCAGGGATGGAAGTGATTATAAGAGATGACCTCTAACCATATAAATATTATAAACATCTTGAGGCTAAGTAAAAGTACTATAACTATCATTTTGGATTAAATCCTATGCCTAAATATGATAGAGGAAGAGCCAAGAAATCCAAATCCATTGAATCAAGAATAAAATCCAATTACATTAACCCTAAAAACTTAGATTCTACCTTATATACACCTCCACCAGACATTTACAATCACTTTTATATATTTGAGAATGGTATAGGAGAATACAGTACCCATGATTCATTCCACATTTCCAAACAAAATCCAAAAGCCTATGGGAAACCCAAGGTCAAGACTGCTCACATGTAATGGTAGACCAAGGGAAAATATTAGCTTAACAAACCCATTATTTTCAAACCAAAATCTAACCTATAACAAGATCCCTTAGTTGAAGATGATTCATGGATTTTTACCAATGAGTTAGATAATTGTTACCAAAGTGCAAAGTATCATATTCCTAACTAGATTATGGATCACCTAGTTTATGAAGGTAGAGGCTTAGGGATCCATTAGAAAGGAATGATCAAGTCGATCTCAAATACTAAGTATAAGGGAATATATGGTATTGGATTTAAACTACCTAGGGGTGACAAAACACACCTTATTCACATTATAACACCACTGAATAGTGAAGATGATGCTGACAATGATGTAGGGTTTGATTATAACATATACGATGACCTTGCCACCACAAATTTGTTTAACCCCTATGATGTTTGCACCATAAAGATTATTTATCACCCTTTAAATCTTACCCTTTATTACCCATATTTGATATACTAAGACCAATAAGATTTAGTAATGCCATTAGATGAGTTTTAAAATAATGAAGGCATATGTGAATTTTTGGGATTGAGGAATGGAATTCTTATTGAAGATCACAAGCAAGGTTTTTTTATTAGATTAGATCCTACTACCTATTTAGGAGAGAGGGTGAATGAGAGGATCCTTCCTAAACAAGTTAGCAAATGATTGCAAATTCATAAAATAAACTATGAAAATTAACAATATATTAACTCAAATAAGTAGAAATGAATTACAATGGCTAAATTGTAATATCGCTGGCTAATTTATTATTTTTAGCAAATTAAATGTTTAATTCACTATATAATAAATGGGTCTGAGTAGATAAAATCAATAAAAAATGTACAATAACTAGGCTACTAATTTTTGAAATTTAATTGTAGTTAGGGATTTTCTAAAAATAGTAGTAAGAGAGAGAAAATTAAACTTATCTCATTCTATTCTATTCCAACTAAGACAAGGTTTGGAAATCTATGTGCAAGCTTGGGAGACTATCGAAAATTGGAATCTAGAGTTTTTTTCTTAATTGGATAGGAGTGCCAAAAGTGGGACACCTTAGGTTCTAACACTCTAGTCCTATCTCTATGTTATTATCCTAGTGATCTAAGCTTTTTAGGTTTTATGCATTAGGTCTATGTGACTCTGCCTATGAAATATCAAAACTTGAAAGTCCATAGAGTTCATTATGTACTTAATTTAGTCTTCAATAATATAGGCCCTCTTTATGATTTAAATTGAATATAAAATTTGGATAAAGGACATGAGGGGTTAGTGTGTAAAGTATATACTAGATGCACTTCACACCCTATGTGTGGGCACACTACCTAAATACCAATACTTTGAAGAGGGATCAAACTATATGTAGTTCTCCCATTGAAGTGCTTGGTGTAATAGTGTGATGAAAATGCATGTAAATGTGAAACTGGGTGTACTTGGAATGACTAAGGATTGGTGTAAAGGTTTTAATAAGGTTAAAATATTGTTAGATGGCTATATGCAGAGAATAGGGAAAGTGCTTGAGTAGTCTTGCTTGTATTCTTACTTCTCTCTTGTAAATAAGTGCCAAACTTTCTAAATGGAATTTTAATGGCCTTTTATAGGGGATTTAATGATCACAGGTTAAATTAATATTCATTAGGTTGACATGAATTAGGATAAGGATTCAAAAAAATGTGATCATTAGAAGCCAAAATGCACTTGGATGATAGTGCCAAAAACATGACACCCTAGGTTTTAGTGTTGTAGTCCAAGTTTGGGTGCTATTGTCCATGGTTAATGGGACTTTGGGGGATGGACTAAGCATGAAAAGAGCAATGTGGTTTTGCAAGGGTTCAGTTTGGGATGCTATAGATGATTGGGAATAAATGAAAACATGCCTATGAGGGTCATAAGAGCAAGCAAGATAGACCTAAGGATTGGGTGTTAGTATCCACACTCAAGTTACCACATTTCAAATTTTATATGACTAAATTCCCCCCCCCCGCCCCCCCTCAATTTATTATAGTGATTTAGTAAAGTGAAATACTAAGATAAATAAAAAATAGAAAGCATACCTAAACTTACCTATAAAGGCAAACCTCATGAAGCTATGTGATGTTGAATGTGTATAGAGAGAGCATGGTGTGAAGTGTGAATTTGTAATGAAAAATATAGAGTAGATCAATCCTTATTAGATATGATATATCTAAAATAAGAATGTATAAAAGATAGGTAAGAGAGAGAGAGGAAGATAAAGGAATGAATACACCTCATCGGGTATGTGAACCAATAAAAAACTTGTTGTGATGTTGAATTGTGTTGGGTGTGTGTTATAACAAAAGTAATATCATGAACAAAACTGAGTGCTCAATTCCTTAGGAGTGGATTAAGAATGCAAAGGTAGGCCCTTTGGCTCCATCATCACCTACTAAGTGAAGCTAATGAATCATGGGTGTGTCAATCGATGTTTGGACTATGTGTATATTCCCTCTAAATAGGTGGCTCAAAAATACAAAGGCTAACTAGTCCTTTGGCTCCATCATTGCCTCGTGAAGTGAATCTATAAAGTGATACTAGTATGCAATAGATGTAATATGAGATGGATCCTAAAGCTCATGAATGTACTATGATATGATAATATTGGAGTGGATAATTTAATGTATGCTAGAAACTAGGCCACTCTTGACCATTTTGAAAGATGGAGATTAGGCTTGTATGAAAGCCACTCTAAAATTGGTGTAATAGGCTTATGTGGAAGCCAACTTGAGAACTCAAGTACTCAAAAAAATAGGAATTTAAGCTTTTTTATGAAATCCAACCTTGAAAATGATGTCAACTACCTTTAGATAGAATAAGGCATATAACTGCTAGAAATGCTTAGGGAAAAAATTAAACTCAAAAAGAGATGAGGACCAATGTGTCATGCACATTGACCACAATAACTAGTGTCTAGAACATGCATTATGATCTATAAGTTATATCAACTACCTAGTTTGAAACTAGAAGTGAGATCCATCATGCCGCATATGATTCCCCCATATCTGGATTCTCTGAGCAAAAATTGCACTAAAACATACTTAATCTAGACTATACTGATCTAACAAACTTGTGATTGAACTCATTTTTCTATCTATTTTTAGAAAAATTTATTTTTCTATTATCTGGATAGGAACACCAAAAATAAGACATCCTGATATCTAACATTGTAGTCCAACGTTGATGTTATTTTCTTTGGACAAATCTGATAACTATTCTAGATTCTTTATTGTTTACCTAGTTTGTTCTACCTAGTCTAATGTCTAAATTTTGTTCTAAGTGTTCTAAAAACTACTCTTTTGATCGTTAGGATCTCTAATCTCTATGGTGAAACCCCTATTTGTTTCCCCCTCTTTTGAGGATGGGAATAAAGATGTTGCAATGACTGCCCCTTAGAAGAAAGAGTCTTGCAAGTGTGTTATGCTACATAGATATATGATATAATAATGATAATTGATAAGATATATTAAGATATAGTAAGGCTTGTATTAAGAGATTATTATATCAATAGGGGCATGCCTAGATAGATATAAAAATGCAATAACATTTGTAATTTACTGAATTGGAATTGAAAGTGTTAGTTTTTAGTTGTTAAAATGGAGGGATAGAGCATGATGTACATCATGGCATCCAAGAAAGTAAGGAAATTCATGATATGGATCATGGCATTATAAATAGGAAAAGTAATCAGTCAAAAAGCATACAAATTAAGAATCAAAAGGCATACAAGAGTAGCCAAGGGTCTAAGAAATCAAGGGGCATGGGCACATGTCACTCAAACTAGAAATCAAGCATACAAGGCATGTTCAAATGCCACATACACATACAATTAAAACAAACAAAGTTAGAAAAAGGGCCACAGGCATATGGAAGAGTACAAACAAAGGACATTGGTAAATGTCCTACAATGCACACATGAATAGAAGCAAAGGACATTGGAAAATGTCTTAAAACACATACAAGGCATGGAACAAGAAATGAGAAAATGCAAAAACATCAAGCTTACACTAAGCAAGAAAGGAAAGCATGTATATATTGGAAGTCTAATCACATCTAACTAAGCAAAGAAAGAAGTGAAAGTATGTTAGACATGTTAGAACAATACTAGGTATATGCTAGGAAATACATAAGTGAAAGATACTAATGAGTGTTGATATGGTAATTTGTGTAAGCTTAGTAAGTAATGTATGTCAACATAACCTAGATGGTGTAGTCATGTACAAGATGCCCCTAGTGGGTATGTATATTAATGTGTGTCTCTAGTGTAGAAGTAGGATACCCCCTCAATGGGTAGAGAGAAGCAATCAAGGATTTGGATGTCACTACACACACTCAAATAAGATCAAGTGAAGCATGGTAATGTAGATAAAATGACAAACAATAACATAGAACAACAAATGTAAGTCTAGAATAATAGTAGCAATGTAAAACATGGATGATGCATACAATCAAAATGTTTTTGTGTTTTAGATATATTTGAATATTTTTGTTATTTTTGATATTTTATATTATTTTTGTATTTTAAAATAATCTATCTACAAGAATGACTAAGAAAAAATGATACTAACCGATGAGTCTTAGATGAGACTCCCTATCGTGGTGTCTTGTATTAAACAAAGGTATTGTGCATGATCATGAAACATGATGGAAAGGCTAAGATTGTGACCCTAAAAGCTATGTGCATTGTAACTATTTTGATATCTCTGAAGTGAAAACCAAATGTGGGATTCCCATATAACTTTGAGAAGTGGATGAAACTAAAGGATTCTTAGAGACCCATCTGGAAGTAGGAAAAGGTGTTCTCTAAAAGTGTGTTTTATGTTTAGAAGTATGAGATCTCAATTTCACTACTCTAGGTGTGAATATTGTAGATGGAATATATCTATAATCTTAAATCTATGGAGGTGTATGAACTCTTTGTACTGGTGATGGGTGCCTCAACTATGTCTAAATCTATACCAAAATAAGAACTATAACTGGTGAGGAAACTAAAATTGGTGACTGGAAAGGAGATGGTCCTGAAGTGGGGAGTGGTAACTCATATGGAACTCCACCAACTATAATAACCTAATTGGCATGAATGGATTTAATGCATATATGAATTGTATATGGTACTACTGATTTTTTATGAATCTATGGGTGACCAAGTAACATATCAAAAACTCCTACACTTGGAACTATGGTGAAATGTGTGGTCACATGTGTTGGACCAGTCTGGAAAGGAATTACAATATCACCCAATGAACTCTATATGTGCCCATTGAATCCACTAATAATTTTATCTATTGGAGTGATATCCTATTCTAAATCGCCCAAATGCTACAATAATATAATAGTGCACATGTTCACATTGGAACCATTATCGATGAGAACACTATGAATGAGATAATTATGAATATGTCTTCTAATAAAGAGTGCATTATAATCTAAATTATCCTTAACTATATATTGATTTAAGAAGGATATCAAAGGTCTAGTTGGAACCCTAAAATCATACACACCTATCATACTGCTCAAAGGATGTGACTCAACTGAAGGTGTTTGGTATGTAACTAGTGGAGGATGTGCATGGTATGTGTGGTGAACTGCTAATGTGTCCCCTTTATCTTGTTTAGAATGTTATGGAAATGGATCTAAGAAGATTTATAAATATTTATCCTTTATTGGATTTGGTTTGGAGGGTCAACTGAAGAGCCAATATCAAGTCGGTTGTCATCTATCGAGTCTTATATCTTATGTCTCAAACTGATGAATCTATTTGTAGTTTGGCCTAGTACCCTATGAAAATCAAAAAATGCATGTTAATCATATCCCCATAGAAGAGGCTTTAATAGGTCAAATTTTAGAGATAATGAGGGAGAGTGATGATGTTATATTTCAATAACCATTGTAAAACTCTAGCTAGAGAAACTGGTGGATTGGTAAATGCACACTGAAGAGGTGTTGATAAAACCACATGCTTAGGGGGTTCTAAAGCCACATTGATAGTTGGTTGATTTTGATTCTTATTATCATTGAATTTGACCTTGTATGTAACTTTTCTATTACTCTTGTTTGTTGTGTCTAGGATGCTTGTATACTTGAGTTTGCCCATTGAAATGAGTTTTACTTTTCTTTCTTTAAGTGTATGACAAAATTTAGTGAAGGAAGAGAATCTTTTGAACATAATAGATTCATGAAATGATGATGGAAGACTTTTTTTGAAAATATATTATAACTCTTGATATGCCATGGGGCTAGTCATCTTAGCCAAGATGGTCTTATATTGAAGCACATAGTCTATGAGATGCTCATTTTATTTATATTTCTATTGTGTAATTTGTGCATAAGAGACCTTATCACCAATGTTGATACTAAAATGTGATAGGAACATGTTAGCTAAAGGATTGACTGCATTGATCGATTGATTTAGTAGACTATAAAACCACTATAAAGCATAATCCTTTAGACTCCATGGAAATTGCTTGGTAAGTAACTAGTCATTTGGCACATAATCCAAGCATGCTACATGAAAAGCTCTCAAATGTGTCTCCAAATCACCATTACCATCATAAAGAGTAAGCTTAGGTTGAACAAAACCTTGTGGTAAGGGTGTATAAGTAATGTGACGTGCCAATGGTGTATGTAGAAGAGCCGAAGAATACAAAGCCTACGTAGGTTTAGTGACACCTTCCTCAAGATATTACACCTTAGATTGAAGATATCTTATCTCTTGCACAAAGGCTACCACATCAGGAGATAGGGATGTACTAGCTATAACTAGTGGCATAGAGGCAGATTGAGCTACTATAGAGGGTTGTTGAGATATAGTTACCTTTGTAGTGTCATTTTTGATTGGTTGCTCTATAGTAATGAAAAACTCAACTTATTTAGCCTTTTTTATTTCCATGAGAGATTGTAATATAAGAGTATGATCTTGAGACTATTCCTTGAGTCTTTCTCTAAAGATTTAGAGGATCAAATCCTTATTGAGTACAAATTCATTATCAACAATGGGTGGAAGTGGATGAATAGTCCAATGTGGTGGAGCATGAGCATCGGTGTGTACATCATCATTGATACTTGCATATTGCTCATTGTTTGAATCATTTTGATCAAAATTAGTGTAATTTGGATGTTTAGAATCTATAGTTGGAGTCTGAACTAGTTTTTTGTCCATAGTATATAGTCAAGTTGAAGGAATCTGGGTGAATTCAAGAGGATTGCCACTAAGTCTTACACTTCATCTTGAAAGAAGAGATGCAAGGAACTTAGATGGCATAAGAAAAACAACTTGGATAATAGTAGAAAAGATTGAACTAATACAATCTAAACAAGGAATTGGAATATGCATGGAAAAGATATAGAGCTCACAAACATGTAAGGTGATACCTCAAGAAGAAAAATAGGATCTAGTATATGCAACTAGTTATTTTTCAAAAATATTTTGTAAAATACTATAAATTTTTGAAATTGAAATTGAATTTTTGAGTTAAATATGCAATTGAAAAATAAAAATTTAGTGATTTAATGGGACCTAGTAGATGTAACTAGGGTTTTGAAAAAAGTAAATATTTTTTATTTTTTACTGTAAATTTTTGATTTTAAAATTAATTTTCTGATTTGAATATGCATGTACAAATTAAGAAAATGATTGGAAAATTACTAAGAGCTAGTTGATGTAACAAGGGTTTGAAATAAATTTATTTAAAATTTACTATAAAATTTTAAAATTTGAGAGGAAATTTTTATTTTAATATTCTATAAATAATTTAGAAATAAATGGGAAAAATTAGCTAGGAATTTATCCTAGGGTTTTTAGGGTTTTTATGTGAAATCGAAGTAAGGCAAGTTCACCAAATGATTATTATTTTTGGGAAATTAGATGTTTAATTCACTAAATAATAAATAGGTTTGAGTAGATAAAATTAGTAAATAATGTACAATAATTAGGTTACTGATTTGTGAGATTTGACTATAGTTAGGGATTTTTTATAAATAATAGTAAGAGAGAGAAAATTAAACATAACTAATTTTGTGTTGTTTTGACTAAGATAGAGTCTGGAAATTTGTATATAGTCTTGGGATACTATTGTAAACAAGAATATAGAGTTTATTTTTTGATTGGACAAGAGCACCAAAAGTGGGACACCTTGGGTTCTAGCATTGTAGTCCTATCTTAGCATTATTGTCCTAGTGATCTAAGATTTCTAAATATTGTGGGTCAATTCTGTGTGACTCTACATATAAAATATCAAAGCTTGAAAGTCTATAGGGCTCACTATGTACCTGATTTAGTCTTCATACTCTAGGTCCTCTTTGTGCTTGAGCTTGATTATAAAATTTGGAGAAAGGAGAGGAGGGGTTAGTGTGTAAAGGATACACTGGATGTACTTCACACCTCATGTGTGGGCACACTACCTACATACCAATACTTTGAGGAGGGATCAAGCTATATGTAACTCTCCCATTGAAGTGCTTGGTGCAATAGTGTGATGAAAATGTAATTAAATGTGAAACTAGGTGTACTTAAAATGACTAAGTACTGGTGTAATGGTTCGAATAAGCCTGGAATACTATTGGATGGTTGTATATAGAGAACAAGGAAAGTGCTTGAGTAGTCTTGCTTGTATTCTTAGTTCTCTCTTGTAAATGAGTGCCAACCCTTCTAAATGGACTTTGAATGGCCTTTCATATGGGATTTAATGATCGTGGGTTAGATGAGTTCATGTTAGGCTGACATGAATTAGGATAAGTATTTGAAATAATGTGACCATTAGAAGCCAAAATGTACTTGGGCAATAGCACCATAAATACGACACCCTAAGTTTCAGTGTTGTAGTCTAAGTTTGGGTGTTGTTGTCTATGGTTAATGGGACCTATAGGAATAGATTAACCATGGAAAGAATAATTTGGTTCTACAAGGGTTCAATTTGGGAGGCTACAAATGATTGAGAATAAGTGGAAACATGCCTATGAGGGTCGTGAAAGTAAGCAATATGGACTTAAGGATTGGGTGTCATTAGCCACACTCAAGTTATCAAATTTTGTATTTTATATGACTACACTATCCTCTTCAAAGGGTCAACCTCCTTTGAGAAAGCTTAATAAAATCAATTTTTGGATGCCTTCATTAGCTTCAACACTTATTTATATATTAAGTCTAATTTAAGTAACTACTACTTCCCATGAATGTGGGATAAAATAAAATGCTCACAGGAAGACTTACAAATCATATGCATTCATAGAAACTATTATACTAATAAAGTAAAGAGAAGGGGTAACATGAATTCCTAGAATCCCTTCCCTCTTAGAAAACTCTTTATCATCAAAAATTTAGATGTGGGAATTGGTGCTAAATTTAAAATAGTGTTTTCTATGTGGCATCCTTTGGTTACATTCTGTGATACTAAATTAAAACCTTTGTAATGGAATGAGAGAAAAGCTAGCATGTGCACCTATTTAGGATTGCCTCCAGCTCAAGAGTGATAGATATCTCATTATCAAGCTCTAGTAAAATAGTCTACACTCTAATGTTTATTCTAAGAAATATTTCTAGATAAGAGACATGAAATAGTGGGTGAACTTGAGAAGGTGGAAACTATAACTTATAAGCAACTGACCCAATATTATGGAAAACCTTATAGGGCTGATAGAACTTGGGAGACATCTTATGATGCCATTTGAATTTTAGTGAGGATTAATTGTATGGATGAAAGTGAAGATAAACCATATCACCTACTTGAAAAGTGCACTTAGAATGGTGTTGATCAACCTATTATTTCATTTGATTTTGTGTTATATGAAGATTATCTCATAGGGTGTTGAGGATCTAATCCTGGGTTTATAAAATCATGTTAACCATTTGAACTGATGAGCTATTAGGGTTGTATGGAAGGAGCATTGGTGGTGTTTGATCATAGCCTATTTCATATGGGGTTATTTTAGTTGAAGTTTGGTAGGAGGTATTGTACCACCATTCAGCAAGGGGGAGCCACTTTGCCCATTTATGTTATTATTCTAAGGTGAAGCAATGAAGGAAAATTTCCAAGTATTTGTTGACAATTTCAATTTAGCCATCTATGTATGGATGATACCTAGAACTCATATTCAGATGGTTGTTGGTGTATTGAAATAGTTCTGTCCAAAAATGGCTAGTGAAGGTTACATCATGATCTGAGATAATGGATGAAAGCATGCCATAAAGATGGAAAATTTGGTCCAAGAAAATTTGTTCAACTATGGAGGTAGTATAGGGGTGGCTAAGGGCACAAAAATGACTATATTTAGAGAAGCAATCAACCACAACCAATATCACTATTTTCCCTATAGATTTAGGGAGGCCCTCAATGAAATCCATCAAAATATCTTTCCAAATCCTAGTAGGGATGGTTAAGGGTTTAAGCAACCCAAGGATGAGTGTGGTTTCACCCTTATTGTATTGATAGGGATCACATTTAGCCACCATCTATTGAATTGATTTTTTCATACCCTTCTAAAAGAATTTGCATCATGTTTGCTCATAAGTTTTAAGAAACCCTAAGTGCCCCATGGATGGAGAAGCATGGAGTTTATAGAATATATCCTGTTGAAGATCTATGCTATGGAGAAGCACCAGATGACCCTTATATCACAAAGAAGCACCATCCCAAGAAGAATATGATATAGTAGATGGGTTAGTGGCCAAATATTGAATGATTTAAGATAATGAGGAGTCATTGACATACCCCTACTATATAGTGTCTAACCAATTTGGAATATGGATGGAAATAGCTAAAAGGGAAGCTTGGTCAACAAATGTGTGAGATAGAGCATTAGGAACAATATTATCGTTTCCCTTCTTGTAAGTGATATCATAGTCATAACCTATGAGTTTTCTGACCTATTTTTATTATGATGGGGTAGAGACCCATTATTTTAGGAAATATTTTTGATTTTAGTGATCAATTTTGATGCAAAAATGATTTCTCAGTGGCTACCACTTCTGTACTACATGCAAAATGACCATCATTTCCTTCTCATAAGTAGAGAGTGATGAATTCTTACCAGAAAGAGATTTATTGGTGAATGCAATATGGAGTCCTTAGAGGATAATAGCACCAATTCCATTATTTTATGTATCACTCTTAATAGTGAAGGTCTTGGCAAAATTTGACATAGCTAGAGTAGGTGTAGCACACATAGCTTGTTTTAGTTCTTCAAATGCACACTCAATAGCTTGTGTCTATGTAAAAGCATCTATTTTCAACATAGCTATCAGTGGATCTACAATATTTCTATAATCCTTGACAAACTTATGATAGTATCCCATCAGCCCCAAAAAACCATGGAGGTTCTTGAGTGTTTGAGGATGAGGCTAATTTTTTATGGTAGATATTTTTTAAACATCTACATGAACCCCTTGGGCTGAAACAATATGGTCAAGATACTCCACTCTATCTTGGCCAAAATCAAATTTGGACTATTTTGCACAAAGATGATGGTTAGAGAGAAGTTATTGTGTGAGCTCCAGATGTTGGAGATGCTCATACCATGTTTTACTAAAGATGAGGATGTCATCGAAGAAGACTAGAATGAATTTTCACAGATATGGCCAGAATATTTTATTCATCAATACTTGGAATGTTGAAAGAGAATTAGTGAGGCCAAAGGGCATGACCAAAAACTCATAGTGGCCATCATTTATTCAAAAATTTGTCTTAGGGATATCATCCTCATGAAGCCAGATTTGATGATATCCAGAGTGGAGATCCAACTTAGAAAAAAAATGAGTGCCATGAAACTAATGAAGAAGATCATCAATAGTAGGTATTAGGAACTTATCCTTGATGGTGATGTGATTAAGTGCATGAAAGTCAATGTAGAGGTGCCATGACCCATCCTTTTTCTGAATAAAGAGAATTGGGGAAGAATATGGGCTGGTCTTGGGGTAAGTAATGCCTTACTTCAATAAGTCTCAAATGAGCATCTTAATCTCAGTCTTTTGATAAAATAGATAGCAGTAAGCCCTGATGTTGGGAAGAACACTTCTAGGAAGGAGCTAAATATAGTGTTCCAATGACCATGAAGGTGGAAATCCCACTAGTTTGGTAAAGACATGTGCATACCTATGCAAAATGGTTTGTAGATTAGGAGTGGTGACCATTGATGATTGCATTTGAATGGAATGGAGTTGGGTAATGATGCCATGTGAATTATTATTAAGAATATTTTTCATGCAATGTAAACTAATGATGATAAGGGATCCTGGTTGTAAGCCTTTCAATGTGTTTTTTTTCCCATTGTCTAGAAATTGCATCCAAAGTTTAGAAAAATCTCATAAGATGGGTCCAAGTGTGTATAACCATTAGGATCCCAAAAAAACATCACATCAACCTTAGGGAAAGGTAAACATGTCAAAGTGAAAGTTAAAATATCCAATAGAGATATGTACATTGTGACACTTCCATTTTCAAGGTAATGTGCTCCCATTGATAATCATGACTTCAAATTTGGAGTAAGGATAGAGAAAGCAATCAGCCTGTTTGACAATCCAAGGGTCAATGAAGTTATGAGTGCTACCAAAATCAATGAGTATTGTGAGAGAGAATTTGTTAAAGAAACCCCTAACTCACATGGTGTGTGGGGTGGTGAGTCTTACTAAGGCATGGAGAGAGATCTCTAGTTGTTAATTTTGAGAAGCAGGTTTCACATTCAATTGAGCCTCTTCTAGATCATTTGTTATATCCTGAACATCTTCCTAATCTTTAGTTTTGGATGGAGAGTCCACATCCAATAGGTAGAGATTTTTCTCAACACATCGATGTCCTTAAGAAAATTTGTCATCACAATTATAACATATTCCTTTTTCTCTATGTGTTTACATCTCTGCTTTAGTCAAATGCTTGATAGGAATGGTTCTGGGGGTTGGCATTGTTTGAGATAATTATGGAGTTGTATTTCTAAATAAAGAAAAATTGGATTTGAATCATTGTTGAACTATGATCTTATCCTCTACCAATTTAGCTAATCTTAGGGCTTCCATCATCATGTTGGGTTCAAACATTTTAACCTCAGATCGAATTGTATCTTTTAGTCCACTAACAAAGTAATTCTTGAAGAAATCATCTTACAATCCATTTACATGATTGACTAGTTTTTCAAATTATGTTTGATATTCTCTCATGGTTCCTATTTGGTAAAGTTTAGTGAGTGCTCCTATGAAGTCATCAAAAGCATTAGTGCCAAACCATTTAAAAATTAGGGTGCAAAAATTGGTCCATCTTGGCTCGTCATGAGCCTTGGTATACCAATGATACCATTGAAGGGATTCAAGTTCTAAGTGAAAGGATGAAAGTAGAACCTTGTTGGAATCAAAAGTATTATCTAGACTAAAATATTGTTCTACCTAATACATCCATCTAGTCAGATCTGCATTATGGAATTGAGAAAAATAAATATTTGACCCATAAAAATTACTAAAAGAATAAAATTTGGTATCAAAAGAGGACTCTAATTGTTGTCTATTGTTCAAGGTGGTATGTTGAAGACTGAGGCCAATAATTTTTCATCAAGATCTTTGATGTGTGTCTTAAGGGTGATAATTTCATCCTCCATGTTTTTTTACTTCTGTTTGGGTTACTACCATGACCCAAATAAGAGATTTTTTCTGCAATAAGTAGGAAAACTAGAGTTAAGACACGTTTAGTAAGGGAATTTTGTGATTTGGGAAAAAATAGAAGGGGTAAAGGTAATTCTAATATTATTTTTGCATAGTGGGAGTATGATTGACAAAGGTGAGGGTAATTTTAGGAGTGAAAATAGAAAAATTAGAAAACTTATCAAAGAGGGACAAAGGATCAGAAAAGGGAGATGAAAATTGTGGAATTTTTTTGAGGCAAATGGACAAAAATAGAAGTTATAGCAAAATCCAAAAAAGAGAAAATTAAGATATGAGAATTAGGAGTGGAATTGGGATATAGGACCTCAAGGAAGAAAATGTGGAGAATGGAATTTTAGGTGTCTAGATATAGTTTGAGGATCAACAAGGCTACAAATGGATAGAGATGGAAAAAAATGAAAAAAAATTTACTTGTTTCTAGTTTTTGTTTTCTATCGATTGTCTGGCTGCAAGTCCTCTGAGAGTCTTCTGATACTCTATTAATAGTTTTCTTAATATTTTCTAGTTTCTAATTACTATCAACTATTTGAATGTAAGTCCTTTGAGAGTCTTCTGATACTCTAGTGATGGATTATTTGATACTCTATTGAGAATATTTTGAATCTGATAGAAATGGACCCCAAGTTTCAATGAGTGCTTAAAATTTTAAAGATATCTCTCTAGCTACCAATGTTGTCTAAGAAAGTATCACTCTCCATAAAATTTTTGGCCATGTATTTACCTCTAAGAGATAGCTCTTGGTTTTACTCATGGGTGGGAACTATTCAATTGAGAAGGGGTCATTTCCCATTTTGTTGGTAGGTCCTCTTAATGGGCCAACTACTTTGGGGTTCTTGTGGTGCTCCTCATAATGAGTTTTAGATATTTCATCCAAGAACTTCCCATAGTTATGTAGACAGGTTTTACCTTCATCAAAAATAGATTATTGTGATATATAAAATTACATAAATGAATTATGAAGCAGAACAAAGTTAAAACTTTCTAAGAAAAATGGCCTTAAAAAGTGCTCTGATACTAGATGAGAGGATCCTTCCTAAACAAGTAAGTAGATAATTGTAAATACATGAAATAAAATATGAAAATTAGTAATATATTAACTCAAATAAGCATAACTAAATTACAATGGCTGAATTATAGAATCACTAGCCTCTTTGAGGGGGTAACCTCCTTTGAGCAAGCTCAATACAATAAATTTGTGGATGCCTTTATTGGCCTCAACACTTACTTATATACTAAGTCTAATATAAGAAAATACTACTTCCCATGAATGTGGGATAAAAAAAATTCTCACGGGATGAATTATAAAGTATATACATCCATAACAACTATTATACTAATAAAGTAAAGAGAAGGGGTAACACGAGTTCCTTACAATAAACTTTCGTAACCAAAAATAAAAATAAAAATCAAACATTGAGGTATTAAAGTGAAAACCCCTTTAAGGTGATTTTTGAGCAAGGTAAAAATAAAGAAAAATTCAAGTCTCTTGGTGAAAACCTTTTTCAAGAGCCATTAGATAAGGATGTTCATCCCTCTTTATATGAAGCACATGAGACTTATACTCCAAGGCCTATTTATGGATCTAAAATTAGTATCGAGGAGAGGAAATATTTTGTATAGATTATATAAAAATGACATGAAGTATTTTTTACATGGCCTTTAGCAATATTAGGAGATTATGATTCATCCTACTTTGGAGAATTAGATGAGACAATCTAGCTAGAGGACTTTGCCATTATCGACCAGTTTACCTCCTTGCTAACTGTTTTAGAAGATGGTTCTACACTTCTCATGGAGGATACTTTAGAGGTTAATATTGGGAATTTAAAGGACCTAAAATGGGTTCCTCACTGAGGAGGAACATGAATATTTTATATCCCTTATGAGGGAGTTTGTTGACATTTTTGCATGGACCTATTCCCACATGCCATGTTTGGACCCTACCTTGGTTGTACACTATTTTTTGTACATCTTGATGCCAAACTAGTTGAATAGAAAATATGAAATATTCATCCTCATATTGCTTTTCTAGTTAAGAAATATGTAGAGAAACTCTTAGATGTGAGATGCATTTGACTGATTGACTATTTAGAGTGGATTTCTAACATTATGCCAGTGATCGAGAAACTAGAAGGTATCAGAATATGCAATGATTTATAGGATATTAAGAAATATTTCTTGAAAGATGAGTTTATTTTCCCTAACATTAACATGATTTTTGACTTAATGGTTGAACATGAAATTCTTTCTCTTATGGATGGATTTTTAGGGTATAATCAGATCATATTTTCACCAAAAGCCCAACATAAGACAACATTCACCACTCTATGGGGAATGTTTTGTTATCAAATGATGCCATTTGGATTGAAAAATTTAGGAGCCACATACCAATGAGCCATGACAATAATTTTCCATGATATTATGCATGGCATTGTTGAGGATTATTTTGATGATATCCTAGGTAAATAAATGACCCTTGTTGGCCATCTATCTATGCTTTGGAGAATCTTTGAGAGACTGTAAGAGTATAAAGTTAGGATTAATATTAAGAAGTGTGTATTTGGGATAAATTCTAGAAACTTTTTAGGCTTCATTATCTCTCACATAGGCATTGAAATTGATCTATCCAAATTTTAAGCCGTTACTGAAATACCACCACCATCTACCTTAAAGTAGATTCATAATTTTCAAGGAAAGATCTAGTCAATCTGATGCTTCATATCCCAATTGGATGATAAATTCAATTTGTTTACAAAATTAATGAAGAAGGTAATTAATTTATCCTATAATGAATAATGAAAAAAATTATTTAAACATCTCAAGTAATTATGGCCAATCCACCTATTTTATTTCCATCGATGCTGAATAAGCCATTACTACTTTATGTGTTAATGAATAAAAATGATAGGGGGAAATTTTGGCACAACATGATGAATAGGGTAAAGAGCATGTCATGTATTATCTGAGATAAATAATGTTCATGTATGAGCAAAATTATATATCTATTGAAAATCATGTTTATCTATGGTGTTTGTATCTCAAAAGTTGCATAACTATATGTTGAACAACAAGACCATTGTTATTTTCAATGTAGAACTACTCAAGTATCTACTTTCCAAAATAGTTTTGTATAGTTATATGGAAAAATGGATCATGCTTGTGAGTTAGTTTGAAATCAAATATGCCAATCAAAAGGCCATTAAGGGATAGGTACTCATGAATCAGCTTGTAAAAGTTACTCTTCATGATACTCAACCCCTTACATTTAGATTTATAGAAGAAGCCATCATGACTAGAGTAGAAGCAAAAGAACCTCTTGAGGTAGAATAGTATAAGATGTACTATGATGGATCCTTCATAACTCATGGATCAAGATCTATACTATTTTTTGTTATGTCATAAGGGGATCTCATTCCCAAGTCCTTTTGTATTGGTTTTCCTTTTACTAATAACATAGTTGAATATAAAGCACTCATTACAGGGATTCGACAAGAACATTAAAACATCTAATATTTATTAGTTTATATTTATTCTTAATTAATCATCAATTAAGTCACAAACCAATACTAGATGAAGAATGAGAAGTTGGTACCATATAAAGACATGGCCAATACTCTCAAACAATAAATTTCCAATGTTTAATTTTAACAGATACCTTGATCTAATAACACAACAGTTGATTCAATGGCCATAATTAGATCCATGATTCATATCACAAATAGAACTAGGGATTATCAATTTCTTGTGGAACATCTCTTAACACTAACACATAAATAATAAACTATTTATATGATCTATGACATTATTGGTCCCATGTCTCCATGGTATTATAACATATATGCTTATCTTCAAGATAAAATTATTCCCCCTAACCTTTCATGTAAGAAATAAAAAGCTTTCATCCACAAAGCCTCTTGTTATACCCTACTTTGACCAACCTTGTATTGTAAAATTTATGATATTACTCTTCTTCATTTTTTTTACCTTGGACATAATCTAGATTAACATTGAATGAAGTTTAGGAAGGAGTGTATGGATACCACACCGGCAAGGCAATCCTAGCCAAAAAGTTATTATGTACTAGTTATTACTAGCCAACTATGAAAGTAGATGTAACTGCATAGTTGAAGAGGTTTGTAAAGTGTTAAAAGCCTATTAATGTAATCCATGTTATAGCTAAGACACTCAAACAACTAAAAACACCATGGCCATTCTCAACATGGGGACTTGACTTCATAGGTAAGATAAATCCTATATCATCATATATCCATAAACATGTCATAACTGCTACTGAATATTTCACTGAGTGGAAGTCATTCCTCTCACTTACATAACAAGTAAACAAATATACAAATTCATATTTAACCATCTCATTTGTCATTATGGTATCCCCTTTGATATTATATCTCATAATGGTAGATCATTTAAAAAATAAAGATGTGAAAGCACTTTCAACCCAATACTATATCAAACAAAATTTATTTACCACCTATTATCTATAAGGAAATGACCAAGCCGAGGCTTATAAAAAACACTTTAAATATTATAAAGAATATTATCGATGATGCTAGTCATAATTGACACTTGTAGATATTTAACATCCTTTGGGCATACCATACCACATTATGTACTCCAATAGGAACTACCCCATACTCCCTTGTTTATGGCATTAAGGCCATTATTCCTATCGAGGTTGAGTTACATTCTCTCTTGATTTAACTGTAACACATCATTGATGATGAAGACTACATTGTAGCTCAATTATAAGAGCTAGACTTACTTGGTGGAAAATGCATGGCCTCCTTGAATAATCTTTAGGCTTATTAGAATAGATTATGAGACCAATACAATCAGCACATTAAGAGTCATGAATTTGATCTTGGTAACCTTATGTGAAAATTATATCAAAAGAATGTAAATATTGAGACAAACATTAATGAAAGGTCCAACACAACTGGTTAGAGCCTTATGTAGTTATTGCTAACTATAGTTCTGGAGAATACATGCTCACCATGCAAGAAGGAGATGAAATTGACTAACTGATGAACATAATACACATCAAATGTTTTTACACTTGAGGGCCTCAGATTATTCTCTACAAGGATCATTTAGTTTATGAAACATTATACATGTTCTTTATACCATACCCTATACCATTCCACCATACCTTACCCTATTTATAGCTAGTTATTTTTCCTAACATCCACTTGTCACTTTTGGCCTTGGTTCCAATTCATTTATACATCAAACAAGTTCAATGGTTGATGCCAGATCTAGTTCAAACAAATATTTTTGAATCAAATGTTTGAATGGTAGTATATGAAACTAGTATGATAATTTTCTATGCTTGAATTCATTAGATGGCTCAGGATTAGTTCCCAGCAATTGAAAAGTAGCTAAAAAATAAGTAACAATTCCTTCTAACTACTTGTATACTCCTCTATGAGGATGCCATCTTCCTCATTTATACAGAGTAAGTTTATATTATATGTAGAATTCTATAATCTCTTCTCTAGGAAGATTCATAAAAGTATGGGGTAGATCATTGGGATCTGGACCCTTATTTACAGGGTCATCTTCAAATAAGATTTCACCTTTTTGAATAGTTCTTCGAGAGGATGCAGATGCTTCAGTATTACTAAGAGAGGAGGATCTAGATTCAAATGATCTAAATGAGTTAAATGAAAGGGACATACGGAGAATATTTATAGATCGACCATTTGTATCATGAATCTTTGATTGTCTTTTCATTTTGGGAACTACATCTTTTAACCAATCCAATTTCCAGGATGGAGGTATGTTTATGGATACTATGTGACCTTTTTAGAGTTGGATAGTGCCACTAAGCCTTCAAGCATATGGTATATTTTCTAAAAAAATTGGATGGTTAGTATTTTTCACACTATACAAGATTGTAATATTTATAGAGGCATTCTTAACTTCTCCAAACATGTCTAAACCATAGACAAAAGAAAATATTCCCCAACAATCTAAAGAACCATATTTTACTTTGTGTAAACATTTATCACGAATAGAAATAGACCAATTTAGGACATTTTCATAGCATATTACACCATCATTGAGTTTAGAAATACTAGATAATTGACAGTCATGGACAAAAATAGTTTGTTGATGATCACATAGAGATAGGTACATGACTAGTTTTATGTTACTAGGTATAAGAGGAGTAACATATACACGGGTTAAACCAAAATGAAAAAACTTTACATATTTATGAGATCTTATATACTCTATTTCCTCAGGAATTAATAATGGAAGAAGAGTTGTCTGAAAATATTTTCCTGGTTTATATGTAAGAGCAAGTTCTATAGACTTATTATGAAGATGGACAAATGACATAAAAGTAGTGTTATACACAACCTTAGACTTAATTAACTCAATTTTTTTGTAGACAATTTTACGCTTTACTGTTTGAGGTTTATATAACTGAAAAGATCCTTCTAATTGGTTTTTAGTGACTTCAATTTCAATATTTTTAGGAATTTGGTCTAAGATAATAGATGGGAGTTCATAAGATCCTTCCAGAGTGCCTTCATTCAAAATTTCATAACCATCATCAATAGACTGAGCCTTTTCAAATTCTATTTTTGACTTAAGAAAGTTATAAAATTGAGGATTGTCCAATAAGGGAAAATTTGTAGAGATAAAAAGCCCTAGAAGCAAATGATATAAAAATGAAAATACTTAACTCAATATATTCCCAAAGACAGATCACAAAGCAAGAATCAATCATAAAGCTTACTTAGGAAATGAATTCAAAATTATATTATGATCAAATAGATGATTTGATGGCTCTTATACCAATCTTTTTTATTTCATCAGTAGACGAAAGCTTCCTCATAGAAAACCCATGACAGTAGGTAGGGGTCAAATGACTATGGCTTCGATATTATTTTGAAGTGTGTTCTATCAATTGCATCCTTCATTTTTTGTTAGATTCTATATTTTTTCTACTAATTATAACCACCTATGGGAAAATTAGTACCAGTTATCCTTTCTATTATTCCCTAATTATAAATGCCTTTGGAAAAATTAGGAATAACACCTTTACCATGCATTTTCACATCACCTTTCCATTACTGTTGCCATTTACCTTGAGATTTGCCTATACCTGAACTTATTGATACTTAATCAAACATTTTTTATGTAGGCAAAACTAAAATTACTTGAGGTCCTATGGGACTATGTAAGTAGTACTCAATTTACATTTAGGTTAGCTTAGTCAACCCTTTTCCATGTTCTCACCATTTTGTGAGTCAGACCATTTTTTATCTTGTAATTTTCTACTAAGTTGAGATACAAAAAAAATAGAAACATTTCTTAGATTTCATTACTACAGGTGGAACTACAATGACTTGATGTCTTATGGGACTATGTAGGTAATGGTCAATTTCTATTGAGGTTAGTTCAGTCACCCCTTTTCCATGCTCTCATTATTTTATGAGAATGTTTAAGCCATGCTCAATTTTTTTTTTGATTTGGACCATTATATTTCTTATGATTCTTGATTGAATTGAGATACCTAGAAAATTACAAAAAAAACCATTTGAAATAGCCCTAAAATTTTGAAAATACCTATAAAAATCCTAAAAAACATACTAGATATAAAACCATCAATTTTTTTTGGGATGGCCTTTATTATCTATCCAACTTCATTTCTAGGTTACTTGGCCTTTCCCTCCCATTTTTAGGAGAAATACATTGACTTGAGGTCCACACAGACTATGTAGGCAACACTTGGATCCATGGGGTATCTCGAGCTAGCTCAACCCCATCACTTCTCCATGACCACTTCTTTGCCTTATGGATTTTGGGACTTCTAGATATTTCACAAGTAATCAACTAAAATTTAGTTTACCCATCCTTATTATGATTTTATGCTCTCATAATTTTATAAGTAATTTATATTTGAATGCTCTTGCCATTTTTTGAGCAACCTTAGCCAATGCTCTCACCATTTTATGAGAAACCTTAGCCAACACTCTCACAATTTTGTGAGAAACCATTGCCAATTCTCTCACCATTTTTTGAGTTCATTCTCATTCCAATCCATAGATGTGGTAGATGAGCCTAGGTAGATGTAGGATAATGGGGGACAAAAGGTGGGGGTATAAAGTGACACCTTTTTGCTAAAAATAAGAATAGTTGAACTTGGAGAGAACATTAGAAACACTTTAAAAAAGAATTTGACAATGCCATAAAAACATGAATTGTGGAATTTTGAATGTAGTTTCTAAATATATAATTTTTTTCAATACCCAAGTGATAAAAGTGTGTGAAATAGTTCCATTTATGACAATAGGTTGTTCATCTTTAGTCAAAAGATAAGGAGAGTCATGTGTATGAACACACTTTTTTTGAGTAAACAGCTAAATTTTTATATTAAATTTCATATATAGATAAGTGAGATGTCTAATATTATTGAGAATATTTTTTATTAATTTTTAACTATATATATAATTTTTAAATAATTTTACAAGTCAAGATAGTTGGAAAATTGAAACTGTAAGTGTACGAACACAACTTTTTGATCTTAACTTCATGAAAATATATTTTTTTAAAAACATAGTTGACAATGTGTAGATTGTTGAGGTATAAGTTTTATAAGTGTTTGATTAATATTCAATAATTTATAAGGGAATTTTTGATGATATGTATATAGACTACTAGGAACTATGTTACGTATAAATTAAATAATAATTATAAATATTATTCTAACATTAAAAAAATACATATATTTGAAAACTACACTTTCAATTCTACAAATCCATATAATGTTTTCAAAAAAATTAATAAAATCTACCTCATTAGACGCGACAATAAAAAGGAAAAAAACCCTAAATTTCTTGTAAATTTTCTTGGCTGGTCCATGAATGAATTTGGCCAGGTTTGGGAGCCCCTAGGCCTAAACACGAGGTAAAATTGGAGGGAAAGTGGGGGAACAAATGCATTTTCACAACTATTAAGGGAAAATAAATGTATTTTCTCATTAAATATGTAGATCCCAAAGGGTGTGTGTGATTTATAAAGCACACACACCCTTTGTGATTCATGAATTATTGTTGTATATGCAATGAAAATGAGAGTTTTGTTTTGTTTTTTGCAAATACAAACTAGTTTTCCTACTACAACTATGTGAATTTCATGAATTATTCATCTATTTTGTTTGAATCAATAAAAATTATTCAAGTTTAAATCTATAATTTTCTAATTTTGGTAAAGATAAATAATGGGGTTGAGAAGTCATTGCAAAATACCAATAAAAGAGCTAACAAATGAGTAAATTGAGCAAAAAGAGAAAAAAAAGAAAAAGACAAGCAGATAGGAGGCATCCATAAGAGCTTTTAAACAAGGTGAAGGTTCTTCTTTTACACTAGGTAATACTTCTAATGAGAATAACATGTCAAATTCTATAGAATTTAGTTCACATATGTCTTCAAATGAGATAAGAGAACTGAGTCAATCTTTGTTGCAAGATAAAATTCAAAACGTAGAGAATTTAAATAATGAATTTGTAATGAATGATGAAACATATGGACAAATATAATATAGTAAAACATCCATTCACAATGGAATTTTTGAGTATGATGATAATCAACATCAAATAATGACCCCCAATCATGTGTCTCCTGATGAAGAGGAATTTAATTCACCTATAAACCCTTATTTAGATAGTCAACCCTTTAATGTCCCTAATGTGGTTGAAGTTTTAGCACCACATAATTTAATACAAAATATAGCTCCTACACCCACACCTCGAAGGATAATAAGATGAACACCAAATATTTGGTAGAAATAGATGAAAAAATAATAGAACCTATGGAAGGTAAAATGTCAAAAAGAACAGTTTAATGTCATGTTCAACATGTATGGAACTATGCATTTAAGAATAAAAGCCATACAAAAAAATATTAATTATTTGTTCAATTAATGAAAATGCAATAAATGCACCCTGTAATGCATAATTTGGGGTTAATAACACTAAACATGTAAGGAAAAAATAATGCAATAGTAAATAATTTATTAAATGCATTTAAGGCAATAGGCAATAAAAGTCAAAATAAAGATACTAGTGTTTCAAGATGAGTAATAATGGAATCTATAGTGAGTAAGTCAACATCTAAAGCTTGAATTCTTAGTAAAATATTAAATATTTAGATTTAATTAGAAAATATCTAGTAAATTCCATAAAAAGAAGAACAAGAATTGATGACCCTTCACTCATGGATTGTTGGGAATTTAGTGGTAGACTCCCATGAAAAGATAAGGTATTGGTTGAAGGAACAAAACAATTGATTAAAATGTTTTTGGAATGACAACACAAGGGTCTCATCTAATGTAAAAGACATTGTTAAAAGAAGAAAAGGGTAAAAAAATTGTGAGCCACATGTAAAACATTTTTTAGACATGACACAAGTGTAATTTTATAACAATTTTATTGAAAAATTTAATGGCCAATTAATAATTAGCCAAAGGTCATTTGAGATATGCAAGCCTTTTTATGTTAAAATTAATCAAGCATGCACCACATGTTATTGTAATGTACATGTTGAATTTGCTATGCATTTTTATGTTTTTCATCATATAAGTTGTACTTTACATATTGATAAGATTTTGCGGGAATGTATGGTGTATTGCCCACCTAAAAAATTAAGAGAATTAATCTACAGTTTTTTCTGTCAAAGATCTAAGGGACATTTTATTTTCCAAAAAAAATTTAGATGGAATATGTAATAGTTGTGGTGGTTTGTCAAATTTGATGAGTTGTTTACATGAAGATATTTCACATGAATTTAGAAAGTAACTAGTTGAGTATAAGAAGTACAAATCTGTTAAGTATATGTTAAAAGATGGAAAAGAGTCATCAAGATGTGAATTGGTTATGACAAAAAAAAATTTATGTAATTTCATGTTTGAATTCAAAAAGAATATTATCTACAAATATGCAAGATACACACATAAATCAAAATGGTTAGATAATAAATTCAAATCATGCAAGGACAATTTCCCAGTTGGCACCATTATTTTGGTTATGGATTTTGCTAAAAATTACACACTAAAACCAAAGAATAAGTTTTGATCCCAATATTATAATTCAATTCAAGTTGGAATTTTTGTTCATATTACATTTAGATATGCACTTGATAGCACATATGCCAATTGAAAGATTTTGAGGGAGTACCATTTTTATATGAGCGATGATAGATCAAGTTCTCTAGAGTTTGTCCAGGGTTGTTTTTAGATATTTTGTATGAATATTAATGAAAGACAAATCATGTTTGATACACACTACATTTGGTCAAACAATTATGTAGGATAATTTAGGAATTCTTGAATGTTTTACTAGTTAAGCAGAATGCATAAGAAGAATGACATTCAAATTTTTTGAAGCTTCTTTAAGGTTGGGCATGGAAAAGGGGAACATGATGGTGTTAGTGCATGTGTAAAAATAGCCCTTAAAATAAAGAAGGAAAAGCACAAGGATGGTGCTAATCTAATTGATGCAATAAGTATTGTGAGTTGGTGTAATAAAAATATTTGTCTTAGATTAGATAAACATTCTCATGTATGAAGACTCTTTTGGTTAATAGAGTAACAACATAAGGTAAAGTATGAATATTATATTATAGTACTTGGATCGAGTGTTTTCCACTCCATTCAAATCTCAAATTCAAGTTTATCAAATATTTATACTAGGGTTATGGCATGTTTTTGTTCCTCATGTACGGAATTTAATTGGAATGAATGTGAGTCAAAGGAATGGGTTGATGAATGGTATTTTATACCTATATTAATTTTAGAGAATAGCCATTCAATCCAACAATTGACAGATCATGAGATGGCACCATCAATTGACTTTGACCACATCTCAAATCTTGTGCAACTAGGTATAATTTATTATTTAATTAAATATACAACCTTAGATATTAGTGATATTTTTATTTTTTATATGTACTTATAATTTGATTACACTTTAAATACATGGCATGTTTTTGTAGTAAATGCACCTGAGAACAATGATGAAGGAACATATTACTACTTGTGTCATTGTGTAAAGGCAAAAAAAATTAACCACAAATGTTATGGATGGAGAAGATCTAATTTATCCCATTGGATCTATAGTGGTTAATAGAACTTGGCTTCATAGGTACTATCATAAAAAATAAAATAATTGTTATTTGAGGATTTTTAAATACACAAGATGGTGCTTCATTATTCGAACCTTGTTATTGCTACAAATATTAAATTGATCAAATATTATGGAAAGCCTCACAATATAACTTTGTGAAAAGTGCATGAATCTAACCATGAAGCAATTCTTGAAACACTTGTAAATAGAACTAATCATGAAGGTACGTTAGATTGAATTAGTATATTTATCTAATAAGATGGTGCTTCATTATTCAAACCTTGTTATTGCTACAAATATTCAATTGATCAAATATTATGGAAAGCCTCAAAATATAACTTTGTGGAAAGTGCATGAATCTGACCATGAAGTGATTATTGAAACACTTGTAAATAGAGCTGATATTGAAGGTATGTTAGATTGAATTAGTAATTTTTATCTAGATTATTTTAAATTAATATAATAAAGTTATTTGATTTAATGTATTTTATTTTTCAACTATTTTATGATTACGTGTTTATTTATATTTAAATTTTTTAATAAAAATTTAAATGTAGGTTAGTGGCACCATACGAGCTTCCACCTTCACATGGTTGGTATCATGAGTACAGAAGATTATCTTCTTGAAACGAAGAGAAGTCAAAACAATTTATATTAATTTCATCTACTTTAAGCAAATCCTTTTTCACATTCTCTCTATTTATCCTTTCACATAAATATTGATGTAGGGGTATCATTTAGTGATTTGATCATGATATCATTTTTGGATTTAAATAAGCTATGAGGTGTTCTAGAGTAGTTTTTAGTTCTTAGGAGTCTTTACTAGGAGTCTAGGATTCATAAAAATTCATAAAAGCACTATTCAAAAATTTGAAATCTTGTAAGCCCTTTTGAGGGATCGTATCATCTATTTGATGATGTGAGATATAGTAACATGTAATTAAGAGTATTATGAAAAGGTAAAGGGTTTCTAATTCCTTGACCCTCATATGACATGGGTCTGCATATCAAGTTAAGTTGTAACCAAGGTTGTATCCAACATTCCCACATGAAAAATGAATCAAGAATCAGTTATTGGTTGGTGAGGGAGATATAAGGTTTATTTTGATAGTTTTAGATAGATATTATTGAAGTATAAGAATGAGGAGAGTAGTGAATAAATGGAAATTGTTGACAAAATTATCTATGCTCATAGTATTATGTGTATATCTTATATTTTGTGTTTTCTTAAATGTATATGCTATGATAAGGGTATAAATTGTTTTCATAGTCTCTAAACAAAGATCAAAGCCTAAAAAGATCCATAAATTTCATTTTAGTCATTTGGATACTTTGATATTTATTCCTTGTGTAATGCATGAAGATCAATTTTTGAATTGTGAGGAATGCCTACAAACTCATTGTGCATCTATAAAGGTCTTTTGAAACCCCAAGTTGTTTGTATTGTAGGTTTACCAAGATTTGGATGAACCCAATTCTCTAAGTTTTGAAGGTCTAAAAAATCATTATGTAGTATCTGATGGTTTGTCTTTATCCCTCCCGATTATTATGCAACTTATGATGAAAGTTTACTCATTTTGCACATTTGAGGACGAGTGAATTATCTTAAGGAATGCCTCTAATGAACTAGAACTTTCACTCCTAGGGTTTGTTCAAGACCTAGCAAAGGTGATTCTAGCCTAAAAGTGCCTATCCTAATGTGTTTGTGTAGATGGTTCATCTATTGGGCAGATGAGTTAGAAACTACGACCCTCACTTACCAACTTTTGGCATGTTCTGAGAGATTTGGATTTGATAGAAACCTTATTGTCTCATCACATCCATGATGAGTTATAAAAAATCCTCTTGGGTTCTCTTAGAGGTCTCATCCCTCCATGTGTAATACCTGACATTTCATCTCTATCCCTCTCGATTCTCATGCAACATGTGATAGAAATTCATTCATTTTGCACATTTGGGGATGAGTGAATTCTCTTGAGGAATGCCTCCAACCAATTTTAACTTTCACTCTCTAAGGATGATGGAGACCACACAAAGGTCATTCTAGCCTAAAAACACCCATCTTGATGTGTCCATGTAGATGGTTCATCGATTAGGCTAAGAACTAATAAATTATGGTCCTCACTGACCAAATTTTACCCTATTTTGATAGATTTATCTACGAGAGAAACCTCCTTGCCATGTCTCATCCATGATGAGTTAGAAAAAATCCTCATAGAATTTCTAAGAGGACTCATCTATGCATGTGTAGGACCTGATGGTTTATCTTTATCTCTCTTAGTTCTCATGTAACTCACGATGGAAGTTTGGTCATTTTGCACATTCGAGGATGAGTGAATTCTCTTAAGGAATGCCTCTGAACAATTATAAATCACACTTTCAAGGGTTTATCGAGACTAGATAAATATTTTTCTAGCCTTAAAATTCCCATATTAATGTGTCCACATAGATGATTTTTTGATTAGGATGATGACTTAGAAACTATGGTCCTCACTACAACTTCTGGCATGTTCTAAGAGATTTGGCTATGAAAGAAACCTCATTGTTGGGTCTCATCCATGATGAGTTATAAAAAATACTCCTATGCTTTCTTATAGGACTCATCCATCCACATGTAGGACCTAATGGTTTATCTCTATCCTTCTTGGTTCTCATGCAACGTGAGATAAAAGTTTAGTTATTTTGCATATTCAAGGATGAGTGAATTATCTTCAAGAATGCCTCTGACCAACTATAAATTTCACTCTCAGGGGTTTACTAAGAATAAACAAAGGTTTTTATAGCCTAAAAATGCCCATATCGACATGTCTACATAGATGGTTAATTTATTGGGATGATAAATTAGAAACTTGGCCCTCATGAGAGATTTGGCCACAAGAGAAACCTCATTGTCGCATATCATCTATCATGAGTTAGACAAAATACTCTTGGGAATTATTATAGGACTTGTCCATACACATGTAAGACCTGGTGGTTGATCTTTATCCCTCTTGGTTCTCATGCAACTTGTGATGGAAGTTAAGTCATTTTACACATTTGGGGACAAGTGAATTCACTTAAGGAATGCCTCTAACTAACTATAAATTTCACTCTCGAGGGTTGAATGAGATTAGACAAAGGTTTTTCTAGCCTAAAAACATCCATTTAGATGTGTTTTCATAGATTGTTTATTGATTGGGCTGACGACTTAGAAACCATGACACCCACTGACCAACTTTTACCCTATTTTGAGAGATTTTTCTTCGAGAGAAACCTCATTACCACATCTCATCCATGATGAGTTAGACAAAATCCTCTAAGTCTTTCTTAAAGGAATCATCCTTCCATGTTTAGGAGTTGATTATTCATCTCTACCCCTCTCGATTCTCATGCAATGCATGATAGAAATTCAGTCATTTTACACATTTGAGGATGAGTGAATTATCTTCAGGAATGCCTCTGACCAACTACAAATTTCACTTCCAAGGGTTTATCAAGACTGGAAAAATGTTTTATAGCATAAAAATTCCCATTTAGATATTTTCACATAGATGGTTCATTTATTGGGTTGATGAATTAGAAACTATGGCACCCATTGAACAAATTTTATCCCGTTCTAAGAGATTTAGCCATGAGAGAAACCTCATTACCACATCTCCTCCATCATGAGTTAGAAAAAATCCTCCTAGGATTTCTAATAGAACTCATCCTTCCATGTGTAGGACCTGATGGTTCATCTCTATCCCTCTTGGTTCTCATGCAACTCATGATGCAAGTTGAGTTATTTTTCACATTCAAGGACAAGTGAATTCACTTGAGGAATGCCTCCAACCAACTTCAAATTTCACTCCTAAGAGTTGACTGAGAAAAGAAAAAATTAGTTCTAGCCTAAAAATTCCCATCCAGATGTGTATTCATATACATTTCATTTATTGGGCTAACTATTCAAAAACTATGGCCTTCACTGACCACTTTTAACCCATTCTAAGAGATTTAGTTGTGAGAGAAACCTCATTGTCACATCTCATCCATGATGAGTTAGAAAAATCCTCCTAGGTTTTCTTAGAGAACTCATTCATCCATGTGTATGACCTAATGGTTTGTCTCTAACCCTCCCAATTCTCATGCAACTTGCAATGAAAGTTTGGTGATTTTACACATTCAAGGATGAGTGAATTCTCATCTAGAATGTCTTCGACCAACTGCAACTTTTACTCCTGGGGGTTGACAAAGATAAAAAAAGGGTCATTATAGCCAAAAAATACACATTTAGATGTGTCCACATAGATGGTTCATCGATTGGGTTGATGACTCAGAATCTATGACACCCACTGACCAACTTTTACCCCATTTTGAGAGATTTGGCTATGAGAGAAACCTCATTATTGCATCTCATCCATGATTAGTTAAACAAAATCTTCCTAGGATTTATTAAAGGAATTATACCTCCATGTGTAGGACCTAATATTTCATCTCTATCCCTCTCGGTTCTTGTGCAATACATGATGAAAGTTTGGTCATTTTGCACATTTGGGGACGAGTGAATTCTCTTCAGGAATGCCTCTGACCAACTGTAAATTTCATTATTAGGGGTTGAAAAAGATTAAAAAGGGTCATTTTATCCTAAAAATTCCCATCCAAATGTGTCCACATAGATGGTTCATCGATTAGACTCCTCCAACCAATCGAGTATGTGTAAGAGATACCCTATTTTTTGTGTTTCTTTGACATCAAGGAAAGAGATTGGTTTAGAAACTTCAAAATTGAGTCTATAAAATCGAAATGATGGTTGAAAAACCTCTAATGGATTTGTATAGACCTCATAAAAAGATCATTTGTTGTAAGAAAACTATATCTTGAGTTTTGACCTATAAGAGGGTAATTAGGCATAATAGACAACACATGAGTTTTTGAATTTTTGGGTAAAATATTAAAATCTGAAAGAAAAACCTTTTATCTAATCATTGATAATCAATAAAATATCTAAATACATATTTATAAGGTGTTTTGAAGTTCTAATTCAATACATAATGGATTTTGGCATATTATAACAACATTAAGACTAGTAAGTCTATGAGAGGTTTTTGATAAAATTCTTTGTAGCAGACCTTCCGAGGTGTTGTAAAAGTTGATTCACATACAAAAGATCATGATAAAATATTTTAAATATTGTTTTCAAATATTTTTTGTTTTCATCATTTTGAGGCATTTAGGCTGAATTAGATTTTAGAGAGCTTCGAATCTTTTGAGTTCAAATAGACAAAACCAATAGATGGATTGGTTTTCCATATTGAGATAAAGATTGAATATGTCTTTAAGGACCATAAGACTATAACCTCAAGTTTTATATACTATTCAAGGAATATCAAAGTTACTTAAGTCTCTTCATTTGTGTCTATATGAACTTGCCTTGCCAAGATTTTAATTTTGTGGATAGTCTAAAGAGGGCTATCAATGTCAATATTAACCCATGTATATGTAGGCTATGGTGATTGTATGGACCCATATAATTTTATTTATTTATTTTATGGACAATTAGGAATTAAAGACATACACAAGTGTATCACTAGACCTCTTAACATTTATGATCATCATTCTCCCAAATTTATTTATGATAGAAATGGTTTTTTGTAAATGGACCAAATATATGTGGTGTTTTACTACATGGTGCATTGTAAGAAATTCAATATCTAGGAAGAATCCATTATGTGGGTTCAATAACTTATAAATTTTTTTTATTAGGACATTGAATTCATTGATCACACTATAAACTCTTATTTTCTTTCCTACATAGGTGTCTTAAGAAAAACCATGAGCAACATGAAACTATGCATGTGCATGATTAGTTTATGACATTATAAAGAAGAAACCAACATGACTTTGGTTAGTGGAGTTGACTATAAGAGGTTATTGAATATGAAATATTATCCATATGCTCAAATCTATACTATAATGTGCATTGCCTCCAAACTTATATATTTGTACTCGGTTATTGAATCCACCACAGTGATTATAGCTTGCAATGCATAATAGAGGGAAGGCCAAGTTCTTGGGTTGTAGATAGTGTGATGATGTTATTCTAGCTTAAATTGTCAATGAAAAGTGTTAATTTATTTTAGTATCATCTATATGTGCTTGATATGATGTAGGTTTCCAAATAAAGGATTGTTATGCCCATCACGAGAGTGTTCATGGCTCTTTGATAATTGTTGATGGAACCACTTTTCAATATGATTATTCTTTCCTTTATTTGAGCTAGAAGGAATATGAAGAGTCAAGTTTTATGTGGTATTCTTAGGTTTATATCCTTTATTAAAATCATTTTGATTCTATGCCAGAGGTCTAGATGGTGAATTATGTGTGGATTGGCAAATAAAAAGCAAATGTAAATGAAATAAGTAAATATCAAATATCACATGTAAATGTAAGATAAAAATAATGATTCAAATCACCTAAATTAGAGAATAATGTGAATTTTTTTAACCCCATATGAAATAATAATTTAATCATTAACCAATAATATGTGTAAACATTAAATGATAAAAATATAAAATACACATAGTTAAAGGAATCAAATTGTGGAATAGTATATATGTGATACATGAAAAGTTCTATGTTATAATTTAACATAAATAATATAACATATATCAAGAAAAAATGTAGACCATAACATGTACATAGATAAAACTCCCCATATAGGCATACACTATGGGTCATATTGGCATACAAAATCAATTGTGCCTACAAATATGTACATAAACAAAATGCACCATATAGGCATACAATGTGAGCCATATCGGCATAAAAATTAGATTATGTCTAAAACTAGATCCATAGCACAACACATAGCTCTCCTTCTCCTCATTACCTCCAAATAAATTATGTTTTGTTCCCATAGATGTAGAGCCAGGGGTGTTCGATGCCTTGGTAATAGGAGATACTCTCCTCTTAGCATGTGAGTCATCCATTACTTCATCAAAAACCAATGAAAATGTTTGTCTCTGCACAACATATAAAATATAAAAATTAATGCATTAAAAATGTATATTGAAAATTTGATAATTTTTTCAAGAATGTAAAATTTTGTAAAATGATTCTACACTGACCATATTCCATCTAAATGGTTGTCTAGGGCTACAAGACCACATATATACCTATGATGGAGAATCTTATAGAGCATACATATATCATTCGATCTAAATTTTCATACAATTATGTAAATATGATATAAAATATCATTACTTAAAGATAAAAATAATTAAACTATGTGTTCTCACCAGTCTCTATCCTTGAATCATAACCTATTGTGGAGATAGTGGATTCTCTGATGTAGCAACAACATCACCTACACCTTTTTTTCATCCATGAGAGATGCCCGTAGAATCCCTCATCATCTATAAAACAAATAAATGAATAATATGTGAATTGAATTAAAATGATAAAAACTATGACTATAATATATATTAAAATAGAGTTTTATGTTTAAAGGACAATAAAAATGTAAATGAATACATATGTAATTTAAAAATATAAAAACCTGTGTGTAAAGTACATCCATGCTAATTGTAGCCTCTACAATAGAGTCAAGCCCTAATGAGGTACCCATAATATCACCAATTAACTAGATACAAACAAAAAATAACAAGTTGAAGTCAAATAAATTAGTCAATTAAGTACAAACACATGTACTAGAAAATAAACTTAATATTCTTTTACAAACAAAATAAACTAGATAATTAAAATTAAACATGTGCATCAAATATAGATGGTGAATAATCCTATATAACAAAAGCCTAGTATTTCTTCATAAGAGTCATTGAAGCTTCTACATCTCACATAGTGTCTGAAATGCTAGTGTCATGCACTGTTAAAGCATCTACATGTGGCATATGCTCTGGTAGGCTAATGTCTGACATGCTACTATTTGGCATTGTTGAAGCATATATAGATGGCATATGCTCTAGCATACTAGTCTCCATAAAGGTACTTTGTGTATGTTGCACTTGAACAGGAGGTCCCATATAGTTCCTCCCACATGATGTGCAACAATGTATAAGAACTATAACATGAGTAGAAGGAGGGACACTAGCACCTATACCAACAACACCATCACTACTGCCACTACCACTGTCACCAATGCCACTACCACGAACACCACCATTACCACTACCACTACCACCACCTATAGGCTGAGTAGAAGTATTTAAAGTATGCATACCATGATCAATCATATTTTGTGTCAAACTAGTAACCACCTCAAGGGTGTCCATCTGTGTGTTATGATGAAATTTTTTAGGAATAATGGCGTGTGTTATTGTTCTTATATTTCTTGAAACTCAGTTATGATAGTTTTGGTCCCACCTTACACCTGGTCTATCAAATGAATACCCACCTCCCCTACCTTGGGATGCCTTCATATCAAAATAATTTGGAATTGTTTGCAATACAATCTCATAGTATAATTTTCTCAAAAAATATAATGGAACCTCATTATTTTTGCATGGAGGATCATCAAACACCATCCACCACCTATACAAAAAGTTTTTTTTAATCTCTGCATGGATACACCAATCAATACTAACGTGTTTGCAATTTTTTGGTGGAGGTAGATTGGTTCCAAGTTTAATAAATAAATCACACAAATATTCTTTTGTTATTTTTTTTCCACATCTTCATAAGACAATTTATTAGAATAAAATTGTTTTAGAGTCTATCTTCGATGCAACATTGCATATAATTGTGAAGTCACATTTCCCACTTCATTAAAAATAGATTCTAATGTATTACAAAGTAAAATTTTTGCACTATCAACTAAAGAATGACACAAACCATTGATAATTATATGTAATTGTTGACATTTGGCAATGTATTTCTCATACAATTCAACTTCTTGTCGTGCAAAATCAAACTTTGGTGGGTTTTATCTAACATTCTCTTTAGGAAATCGATCCATCAAATTTATGTATCTAAATTTTTGAATAAATAGGTTTTTTAGCCAATTTAAAAAATTAAATTTAAAACCCTAATTCAATCAATTACACAAAAATGAAAAAAAAATAGAAGCATAACAAACTTGATGTGAATCCTGTTGGCAGAATAATGCTCCAAAACATGGGTGTTAATTTGTAATTTCAACAAAAAAAATCTCCTCTTTCTCTTAGCCATGGTTTTTTTTACAGTATTTTAGACATAATGAAATGAAGGGGCATATGCCCTTTCAATTTATAAAGGGTGTATCCCTTTGTAAAGGGCATATGCCCTTTGTTGACCACAAAGGGCATACACCCTTAAGGCTTGGACAATACCCTAAGCCTTAGAAATTTAATACAAAGGGCATACACCCTTTGTGAAAAACATGCAAAGTTGGGGGACTGTCATGTTTTTTGTCCCCCAACTTTATGCATATACCCTTCTATGAATTACTAATTTTTTTTATTAGTGGATACTTGTCTACTGTATTTTAGTGTGGTTTTATCCTAAACAATGCTCTTGCACTTGTGCGACTTATTTGTGTTGACATTTTCATGACTATGAATTTATCCCCTATTTTCCTATACACTCATCATTTTGCAAGACCATTCCTATTTTCCTCTATAAGTCAATCATGTTTCCTTATCGTCATTATTCTTCTATCCCATGTCCTGGGAGAGCTACATTTGGCTTGAAGTTCACATTAGACCTTATGTCCATAGAACTATGTAGGTAGTGTCTACTTGCCTAGTGTATATAGATTCAACTCTAATACCCCTTCCTTTTCTTCTATTCATCCCATTTTGTTTATTTGTTTCATTTTCTCCTATGGTCAAAGGGCAATATTTGTTGCCTTTTTTGTGTCATTGTTCCCTATAGCCTAGGGGAAACTATTTTCTAATGTACACTTTGTCGTTGTTTCATTATAGCTTTGGAGAAATATTGTGCCATATATTCTTATGTGGTTTTACCTGTGTCATTGTTACCTAGCTTAGGGGTCACTCTGTCACCAAGAATAACACCTCTCTTACACATGCATGAACAATTTATACTCTGTTTATACTAACATTATAACTAACCATTATTTGTATATTTTCGTTTATTTATCTTAGTTTATTTATTTGCTTTTGTGTGTTTATAATAGTTTGTTTATTGAATTTTTATTTAGTTTGGTTTGTTTTATGTTTGTTTATTTTGTTGATTTTTATTTGTTTCTATCTATTTGTTTATATGGCCTTGTTTGTTTATTTTTATATGGTTTATTTGTTTTGTTTGTATTTTTTTATTGGTGTTTGTTTGTCTATTTTTGTTTATACAGTTTATTCATTGTTTTGTTTATGTTTGTTTTGTTTATCTTGCCTTGTTTGTTTATTTTATTTTTTTCTAGTTTGTTTGTTTGTTTGTTAATTTTGTTTTGTTTATGTGTGTTTGTTTTCTTAATTGTTTATTTTTTTGTTATCCTTTTGTTTCTTAGTTGTTTATACACTTAAGACTTGATTATCCATAACTTGTATTTAGGTTGTGAATGTTTGTAGTTAGTCCTACACTTAGTTTATTTATTTTATATTTACACTTGGTATTTGATTTTTCATATCTTGTTCCTAGGTTGTTTATATTTTCATTTAAAATAAATTTTCCATGATTAGGGTATATAGTATCATTATGGTTGTTCATAACTATGATGCATTATATCATAAGCTATAGCAAAAATCAGGGACATGGAGACTAACAAGATAAATGCAATGATAGTAATTTTCTAAGATCAAAACCAACTCAATACCCAAACACATGTTTGCATCTAATGAGTAATAAGTAGATAAATATGATTTATTATGTGTTTATATAGACATGCATCTGAATAAGCATACATATAAGTCATACAACATGAGCAGATAAAAAATAGAAATGAATCTTATATACATGGCATAATAAATAAATAAAAGAGCATACATAAGCATCAAAATCAACAATGTTAAACATCCATAATTCTAAACAATGCTAAAATATGAGATGAACAAGATAACAACATGGCATTGTATAAATATCAAAAAAATATCATATATATGTATGTTAGCCTTGAAGGATCCAAAGTTGAATGTCTATGTATCTAAAATGTCATATATATTGAAGATATATACATATCATAATGGTGTCTTAAAATACATCAATATGATAATACAATAAGTATAATAGTATGCTAAGATGCTAATGCTTAAATCTAGATCTACTTGTCCATAAGACCTATCACTAGAAGTGGCCTTGGTGGCCCTTGACTCTGGTGGTGGTGGTCGTGGTTGGTGAATTGACTACCCTAAAGTAGCTATAACATGAGTCATAATATAAGACTGACCAGATCTACTAACTTCTTTCTATGCATCCCAGACCTCAAATGAAACAACTTGTTGGTCCTTAGGAATTTTTATGACATAGATGTAATGGTAGTACAAGGCCTGTTTCTTAACCCAAATGCTCTAGAGTATCATCTACAAAAAACTTGACTATGTACTAACTCTATGAGCTTCATCCTACTCTCACCAAAGTTGTTAAACATGAACCAATGTTTGATTCCTATTTGTGATGGCTTGGTCCCTCTTTGTAGTGATCTAGGCCTACACCAATACCATCTTGGTAATCTAAGCCTTTAGCTAGGTAATGTTTGATTGAAGGTGAGTAGTATCATCATTGTGCATGTCCAGGGTACTATGTAATTCAACCACCTATCGATCTAAGCTTGTGATCTACCTCACCGTAGCGATGATCTTGTCCTCAAACATGCCTATATCTCGACCTAACCTAGCTATACCAAAAGGTCCTACCTAGCATAGATCAACTTGAGACCCTATAACATTTGTCATGATATAATCCAACACTATCATAGCTAGGTCATCATCACCTCTATCATCCCCATCTCCTCCATCATCTTCCCCACCATCCCTGTAATTAAATCAATCATCATCATCATCATCATCATCATCCTCACCTCTACTACTCTATCAAGTATCCCTGATACTACTAGATGTCTTAGCCTCCATCTCATCAATGTCTATAGGCCCCTACCCACCTGCCTAACTATAAACTATAAGCGTCAATTGGCACACTTGTATCCACCAATGAATATATGCTGAAGTAACCCCTGCATATATTGTACCCAGTGTATAAGTCTAAGAAACTCTTGGAACACTAAGATAGCTAGTAATAGATACACCCATCTGAATGATAAGAGTGTCTTGATGGATCTCCCATGTGATGTGAGTGAACTACCTGGGCCCCTCTATCACATCTTATGTGAAGCTGAACTATTGGAGTAATTGATCATGACTATACTCCTCAATAATGTGAGACTATTTTCTAGTAAGAAAACACATGGTAGTCATGTATGTAATATACCAACCATATCTAAACCACTAAAACTAATAAACAAGGTAAGGCCTCTAGATAAAAAATTATGGGGTGAGATCATCAAACATCTAGTGGTAGAAATATATCTACCCCCTATGCCCTCTTTTCCCTATCATAGTCTACACATAGTCATATGTTTGTGACTCCTCAGAGTCTTACACCCATTGCTAACCCATTAGTCACTCGATAGTAATGTGCTCCCAGACCTAGACCACCAATAGAGTGGAGGCCCCAATTATACATCTTTTGTGATAAGCTATCATGTGGATATCTTCATAAAGCTGAGCCAAGATAGTTGGCTCCCATGTAAAATGTGTCAACTCATCTAGCATGCTATGAACTATGCATTAAAGGCCCATGTGTAAATATTGGTCACTCTTTTCAAGTAGTAGGATGTTACTAATAATATCTATAAGAACCATGACTTCCCTATCATCAAGTGCTGATGGTGAAGGATCTCCAGTAAGTAGGTCATCAAATCAAATATCAGTATATATCTTGATAATGTCTATATCTACTTTCCCTTGAACCATGGAGATGCCCTAGTAGCTGACTAAACCATCTAATATAACCCATTGATGTACTGCAGATGTCTAGAAGATCCTCCATCCTTGCATTAGTAGTTTGAGGATACACTAGGTATCCTCAAGTGTAACTACCACCTCTCCAATAGACAAAAGGAAAGTGGATGTCTCATTATGCTAGTACTTAGCTAATGTGCTTTAAAATGACTTATTTGTTTAGATGGTTAGCATATACACTAAATCATGTAAGTCCAATGCCTGTAATAAATTGACCATCCCCTCCATCTAGATCCAAGGGGTACACAAGTAGTGGGAATATTACTTCTAATAAGTCAAGATGGTTAGTCACTCCTACAATTAGAAATAAGTTAGCATCAATGTAATTCTAGGATGCTACCTAAGCCTATGCCTATCCTACTAAACCTATGTGCCTCTCTCCTAGACATTGAACCCATATTGAATCCCTAAACTAGATGTTTTTGGATTCTACGATGAAGTTATCATTTTAAAGAATGGTAAAGTCACCAAATAGGTAAAATTATTGTTTCCATTTTCATGAAAATGGTAAATTCCCCTAAAAATAGGTAAAATCAATGTTTCAGGGATTTCTAATCATTTTTTATGATTTTATCATTTCTAGGAATGACGACTTCGTATGAAGTTGTCAATTATCTTGGTGAAGCCACTATTTGGCCTAAAATATAAATGGTGACTTCATCATTTTTAAACCTAAACCTAGCATTTAATACAAGAAAAAGAGCATTAATGACAAAAGTGAAATTACTAACTGGTGGTCCATCATAGGTGGTCACATATGAGCACTCTCTCACTTGGTCTGAATCATGTCATCTAACTCCTCCATAGGCTAATTTTATCAACTCACTAGTGTAGAAAACTAGAGCTCAAAAATTTAAATGGCTAGGGTGAATTCCTAGCCAAAAATTTGAATTCCTCCCCCTGAGGCATATTGTTCATTCTACACACTCTAAGAAGTGTATTTTTCACATATGTGGTCTGTTTTATGTGTCATTTAATCATATGTGCCTTATTTTTAGGTCATTTTATACCCAAACCATCTTTTTTGGCCCCTTATAAGACACATTTAACAATAGATTTTTTTTTATCTATATCTCATGTGAGTTCAAACATGCATCTTTGTACTCATGCTTAGGCTAGAAATGTGTTTTTATTCTTTGCCAACTCATCGTAAATCCATTTTTTATGGATTTTTCTCATTAGCTCTCCTTGTCAATTTTCCCAAGTGTAAAAAATTCTTTTTTGATTGATAAATTATATATCTTGCCTTTTTGGGGAAAACTCATTTTAAATCATGTAATTTAAATGTGTGACTGATTTTAGTTGCCTTTGGGAAAATCATTCTTTTTTGACCAATTTAATGATTATAACCACCTGTGGGAAAATTATTATTTTTACATCCCGTGCTAATGATTTTAACCATTTTTTGGGTAAATCATTATTTTTTTGCTTCACCTACCCTATCAGGGTAAATGCCTATGCCACTGATTATAATTGCCTTTGGGAAAATTGATGTCTCACATTAATTCCTAATTATTACCACTTTTACACAATTCAATGGCAATCCCACTACCCTCTAAGGGAAAATGTTTGTGCCACTGATTATAACTAGTTTGGGCAAATCAATGTCTCCACCTTTTGTTATTGATTATAAACACCTTTGGGCAAATCATTGACTATATTGCCATTACTGATTATAACTAGTTTTGGGAAAATCAATCATTCCATCCCCATTGCCACTAGATCATATCATTTTATTCATTTCAAGGGAAAGTTCAATGAATATATTTTTCCACCCAATCCCTCAAGGGGGCATCAAGGGATGATTGACTACCCTTTGGGGCATGAACCGTTCATCTTAATGGTTTTTGCATTCTTTAAAAGTATGTTACTATGCATGTGTCTCTCAATGACTTCTCAAATAGGGGTAAACTATAGACACTCAATTTTGGTCACTTTTGTGCCTAAATCGAGATTCAAATAATTTTTTGGAAAATGACACAATTTAAGCCTATAAATCGCATGAATACCCATATTCATTTGCTTAAGGGATTTAATTGCCTAGAAACATGGTGAGGCTTGTTTATTTGAGGTATTACCACGTATGCACCAATAACCTAGTTTGATTTTAACCCTAGTCAAATTATAACCTAGTAATTTGACATTCTTGGCCTATTAATCTATTAATTCAAAACATTTAAAATAATTTCCAAAATCCAAAAAGCACTAAGCAAGATTAATTACAAATCAAATTTTAATTAACTTGCGTAAGTAAAAATTTCAAGTTGAATTAATAAATTTCATTTATAAAAAAATGATTTTTTATCCAAATATGAAGTCAAGGTCAAAAGAGCTAATAAAATGATTTATTAATTCTTAAATACTCCAAAAAAGTGAGTCACAACTTCACAAATATCTAAAGTGAGTTGTCATGGCTAAAAAATATCTGAAAATGAGTTGTCAAGACTTCATGAGTGCTTTGACGCAACCCGAATTTAGTCTAACTCAACTTAAGTTATTTTAGACTCAATAAAAGTTAGAATTAAACCTAACCTCCCTAGTGTTAGAGTTAGCTCTAAGACCTATAAATATAAGTGACCACACCATACCCAAACAAGATTTTGTGTGTAAGTTTATTCTGCAAGAATGCCTTCAAGAAGATGTCAAAGTAGTGTTATAAAAGCCATTTGGTACCAAGCTTCACACCAAGCCAAGAAAGAGCAAAGATAAGCCACAAGTGACCATTGGAGAAGCGTTACCAACATGGAGAGGCATTACTAGAAGTTTCTAATGTCATAGACTGAGCATGAATATCTACTATGGCAATAAGTGGACATCAATTTCAACAAGGGAGGTGAAATTATTGTGTGTGTTTTATCTCTATTTTATGATCTTGTTCATTATGTTATGCTCCCCCTAATTTTTATGCAAAAGTGTTTAATTTCATTGTATTGTAATGTATGGATTTTTATTATCTTCACTAACAAGTAACTAGTCAACATTTGTGTGCTCTTTGGACTCCTAAAATAAAAAGAGTATATCATCCAACCCCTCTGAACCACCAAAACCGTCATCATCAGAAGGTCCAGTACATATAGCTTTACAAGATCTGCAAGGATGGGGTTAGGTATGCACACTTCATGACATATCTCCAACATCAATCATTAAAAGCTTACACATATGTTGAACGAATGTATCCGTAAGTGCACTAAGTACATGTAGAGTATCGATCTCCACAACATCCTTCACTTTAAAGGGGATCTTGGGATAAATTGGATTTTAGTTAAGGATCCTTGTAGTTTGATTAGGAGTACAATGTTCACCTAGTCGATCATGTGCAAAGCCTTTCCCTTGACCCTAAAAATGATTATAATCAAAATAATTTAAAATCTCATTGAGAATAAACTCATAGTGGAGTTTTCTCAATAAATACAATGGAGCCTCATGGTTGTTACATGGTGGATAATCAAACACCATCCACCATTGATCTTATAAATTGGATTTGATCAAATTGTGTTGGCACCTATGGACTGGAAAACATTTAGAAATTATTGGAAATGGTGAATTAGTGGTTGGTTCAATGAATAACACACAAATGACATCTTTTGATAATTTTTTATTTTTAACCTCATGTACTAATAATTTTTCAATATAATAATCCCTACAACTATCTAGATAAGATGCCTATCTAATAATTTAACTCATTACCATGTCAACTTGACTCAATAATGAATCTAGGTTATTGGCTAGATAGGTACAGTGGGTGTTGGTGGATGTGGGATTCGTCATTCTCTTGATTACTTACTAAATTTCAATTTTTTTTCCATAATGTGTGAATCTAGATCCTTGTGGTCGCTTGGGGAATCTTGTGGAATTGTAGGAGGGTTAGGTGGAGAAATATGAGGGTTAGGAGGGTTAGGTGGAGGGTTAGCCAAAGGATTGAGAGGGTTAGTTAGAGGGTTAACTAGAGGATTAGGAGGGTCAGGTGGAAGGTTAGACACAAGAGTAGGAGGGTCAAGAGGATGGTTATGGTCTTTTTCAGGGGATTGGTCTATTTAAAACAAATAATTTAACAAATTAAACAATGTAAAAAAAAGCAAATTACAAGGTTAATAGGTGTAGTTTTTTATCACTTACATGGTTTACATGGCGGCATCATGAATTTTAGGATGTGCTGATATTTCCAATGAACTTATGGAGAGTATTGAGGCCTGCCTAAGGAGAACACAATCACATAATGACTTAGTACATGCAAAAATGAGAATTGACAAGTTAGGGAGGTCACACGTTTTTTTTTAAGTCATAACATGTATGCATAACACAATAATACATGTGCATTATGGTTTGATAATTACCAACCCATATTTCAAATAAAGTGTACATATTTTTCACATAAAACATATGTGTTATGGGGTATGTCCACATAATTATCCCCCAAGTTCACACGCACACACACACACACACACACACACACACACACACACACATGGCTTGATGGATGGGACCAACAATGAAGTTGAATAATAGGTAGTGGTCGCTAGTATAACCTTAGCTCTCTCATGTGGGATGGAGTTTTTAAAAATAAATAGAGATTTTCAAGTTGTTATCCAGGACTTTTCAAAGCAAAAGGCTAAAGCCTAACATCTAAGAATATCTTGATTCAATCTTGGTTGCTATTGGGTTAGCTTAGAGGTTGGTCTCACTCCCATTGCTTTAGGGAAAGCAATAAGCTGGCCAATTTTTTGGCTAATGTGGGCATAGACCAAATAGAGGATATGTGGGTTGATAATTGCAAAGAATGTTGGCACGATTGTTTACAGACTAAAATGGTGGATTTGTCGTAAGCTATTCTTTTAGGGAGTGTGGGAGAAGGAGGAGGTAAGTTTAATGATGAAAGCATTTATGGATGTGTGTGGCAATATAAATCTTGGTTGCTCTCGAATGTGTAGCACCTTGGGTTGGTGTGATTTATGGGAAGCCCCATTTTCCGTTTTGAGGAATGAGAAAAAGAGGAGTCTAGTTCTAGTTTATCTAGTAATGCAGTCTGAGTTGGTTAGAACATTAGTTTGGCCATTGTGCTTCAGAGAAGGCATTTCTAAGGAGATGGGCTTTGTAGGCAAGGTGTCAAGGCCCTAATTGAGTAATATTTTTTGGGTTCTTCATTGGTGGTTAGAAAAAAGGTGAAGGCTAATTTGGATCTAGCAATGTTGTTTACAAGTAATTTGTTGTTAGTAATCTCAAATAAATCTCAAGTAAAAGAATTAGTTTCTTTTTTATCTGGATGGACAGTCGAGGAAGCTTGCTTATGGAATTGGACAAGGTGAGGGAAGGTTTGTTTGTGGAGCTTCCCTTTTTTGGGAAATATGGTTTGGGTTTCATTTCAGTTTCATTATTTAGGGAATTAGAGGAGCACTATGCTACTTTGTTGATTTTTTTTGAGGAATTGGATAAATGGTGTTCCCTCAAAGAGACCATGGAGGTAGAGTAGTGTATAGTTCTTCTTATTTTAGAATATTTTAAATATCCCTTTCCTCTTATGTCTAAGTGGCATCTAGTTTGCATGTCTTTGGAGAGGATTCAAGAGGTGAAGGCTCTGATTCATGGGTTTGGGCCTAGGTGGTATCCAGTTTTGCATTGGTTTGAAGAGAAGGGAGGTAAGAGATAGGTGGGGGGTAAGAGGAGCGATCATCAAAAAAGGAAGGTGGTGGCAAGGTGTATCTCAATTGGGGTCTTATGCTATGTAGGTTTGACGACAAATATGTTAGACTTGATGGCATCCGCTCTAGAGGTGGAGGATGATGTAGGACGTGTGGGGGCTATAAGTGATATTGTAATGCTAGATAGTGAAGTTTTGGGATCAAATTGGGGTGGGGCTCAGGGCACTTTGTTGGAATGAGAGTTGGGTGTTTTTGTAAGTGATTTTTTGATTGTGGTATCATTAGATTACAAGGAATTTATAAGTTTTTATTTGTAAATCTAAAACTGTTATCTTTTGATTATAATTCA
>JARHVA010002305.1:60000-100000 GCA_037957365.1 Torreya grandis
CAAAAGGTAGGAAAAAGAGACAAATACTAATATGAAGAACATATCATATTTTAAGTAGTATGTTGTAAATGTTGTGGAAGTGGTAATTTTTTAAGTCTTTTTTTCTTTAATTTTTGAAGGTTTACATATTTACTATCTTTCGTTCTTGCAAAGCAGTTGAATTTAAATGTAACATAGATATACATGTCATAAATTGCACATAATGTTGATACATAGTGAATGCCAACCCTTGATGGTCAATCTTACCAATATCAGCTGTTGTTTTATCAATTAATCATGTTCCACCCAAAGATTAGATATTAACATTATTTTTTGTCTTTTATAAAGACACATGATTAGCTTGAGTTGAGTGTTGTCGTCGTGAATTGTCTCTATTTTTATATTTTTTTTGGTGCTACGTATTGTGATTGGAATGTTTATTGACTTTAACATTTACTTGTTATGAGTATATTGAATCAAATATAATGCATGAATATAGTTGTAATTGATTAAAATACAGAATCTAATTTAATATTTAATGACCTACTAAATTTAAAATCAATGCATAAAAACATCTAAGTAAATTTTGTTGTAAATATTTTTTCATAATATAATATGATAATTTAATTGATCTATGTAAATTTAAATACATTATATGTGACTGTTTTAATTTAGTATAAAATCTCAAGTAAACATATTGTTGTATTAATAATATGCTATTAATTTCAAAACTTGTTGTATGTAACAAAGTGTAATAATTTATGAACATCACAAAATTTACATAAATCTATAACCTATAGGTTACTTGGTCCTTTACTATATTGGTAGAATAGTTTTTCATGAAGAAATTTGTACATTCTTTTGAGCTCCATGTGTTTTGCATGGAACTTATTTATAGGATCAAGCAACATGTAAACATATTCATTTTTAACAATATGATCATGCAAAAGATTCATTGATGCCATGTTCGAAATGTTTCTACATGTGCCCTAGTTACATTGCTTGTAAGTAATTGTATATGAAATACAAAATAAGTACGTGCATCTATTTTGACGAGAATTTTGTCTATTGTTATTTGTAATTGCAAATGGAATTAGATTTTTACAACTTTCAGCATCATAAAACCCTAAACCCTAGAGGGGGTGCACCAAAACATGAGTTGTATTGGTTACATTGATTTTGAGCATAAAAAGATCGTTGCTAATTATTGTAGCAGTTTCGAATGGCCTGCAATTCTCACGCTCACTGGAATGAAATTTGTAATTGTTATGATGGCCTACAAACAACATTGCAGCTCAGAAAACTGTGCTGCATTCAATGTGTGTACACGAAGCAGACCACCAGTATCATTCACTATGGTGCGGTGGATGGCTTGGGAGATGATGCTTTCAAAAAAAATGCCAACAAGATCTGATTTTAACTGACAAAAATGTCGGCAGGTGATACAATTTTAACTGCCAAAACCGCTGGCGATTTAATTGCTGTCGAAGAAACTTTTCTATATTGCATGGGACCATATTTCTGCACATAGCTCCGTATTTTTCTCTGCAGAACCCGAGAAATAATTATTGCAAGCCTCCTATATCAAACCATTGCCTAAATTACAATTTAATTTTATTGTCTGCTTCTCGATCCTTCGCATTTCAACCATCTCCTTGGCCATATGCCATCTCCGTTTGGTCCGCAGTTCGTGACAGAAAATAGGGCAAAAATTGTTGTCCCATGGTATCTCTCTTTCTTCTCCTGCAATCTCAAAATGATAGGTGCAAACCACACAGTGGGACTCATTACTCATAGGCTTCTGCAAAAAGGCAGGTTTCATTCAAAATTAATTCCCTTGTAGCTGATTTTTTTCAGAATGAGTATTTGTTATTTTTTGAGAGAGCTGTTTTTTTAAGGTTTTTTTGTAATAACCTATTTTTTGCCACCATGACCCTGTAGATAACACTGTCAAGGACCTGAACCACTCCGTGGGTTCCATCAATGGCAAGTCGTTTCAAACAACCCAACCGCCTTAGGGGATCAAAGCTTTGCTATCTATAAAGAGAACCCCAGAGCGTAGCTTATAAAGACTATGAACTTGTTTAGGGGTTTTCCAGTGCTTGATGCGACAAGACTGTCCGTTTTGGCCGAACCCGGCAAAAAATTATCAATTGCATGGTTTGAACCAGGTAACCTATGATTTTTCTCATCATTTTCAGTATTTGTTGGTGCAATGTCAGATGTAGCTGCTAAGCCTAATCCTGGCCTCATTGCCGTTGTGGTTAGCTTGAAAGCTCAACAACTGGGGACCGAGCGTCGAGATCCTGTGATTCATGAGGTGTAAAATTGTATACAAAGTTTTGGTCTGGAGGCATTAGATTAAATTGAAGGCAGAGAGTTTTGGCGAGATTTAGCGACCTGAACGGTGATGAAGACTCTAGTTCATTTCAAAGGGTGACTCATCACATATCTCAGCTGCAATTAGTATATTCAGGAGAAAGTGCACAAGGTGCCAGCAAGTTCTTAATTGCTTTTGAATGACTTTGATCTTTCTTTGGTCCACAAATCAAATTGGCTGCGTTGTTTAGTGCCTTACTTTTTTCTCTTTTTCTTAATATACAACAATCAAATCATAGTTGAAGTTAAATATGCATGCATTTAATCCAAAATAAGTAATTCGAAAAAACACTGGTAAAGTGAAAATTATTGTTTTTTGTACTTGACTATAACAGAGCAATTAACCTGTGGATTATTAAGATAATTTCAGCAGCTTTGTATGTTCAGATGCTTGTGTGCACTGGTGTTATACGAGTTTAGTATACAAGGGCCTAACTTATTTTAGAAGCATTTCAAGAAAAATATATGATTATATTAGTTTAGCTCATTTCACCTAAAATGAACATTACTTGTCCAACTTCAATTTCATGGGATCCTTTGTTTTGTTCTTTTTCATGCCCAAGAGGATCTATTAATAGCATGGACCTCTATAGTACAATAAGATCTCATCGAAGGCAAATTTAGCACCCATAATATAGATTGGTGGTAAACAAACTAGTGTAGGATACTATTTTTTTGACAAGACATTGTTTGTAAACATTATAGGATTGTATTAGAGATAATTGAAAAGATTCGGGGGTCAGAATTATTTATATTGTTGCATGGATATGTAAAAAATCATTTGTTAACAGGTCTTGTTTTCATGCATAGGGGGAGTTGTATTCTAAAAGTTTGTGTATGTATGCAAAACATCATATGGTTCAACTTTTTGGTGAAGCTTCAACAGTGCATATCATTTTTTAAACTATTTCATAATTTTTGTTGATTTTCATTTATGCGATGTTTTTACAATGCCATTGAATTTGTTTGATTCCAAAAAATAGCATTGGAAGGATATCAGAAAAAAATTATCGATCACTGATTTTTGCTAGTTGTGAATGCATTAATATCATACAGAGCCAATATTATATATATATATATATATATATCATCATCTTCACTGTTGGACTACAACCCATTTGATTGGAAATTAAATTTTATTGTTTACTTTCTATGAAAATGAAACATAAGGAATTTACCTCTGAAGAAATCCCTAATAACATACCCTAATATAAATTAAAGTATATGGGATTTACCTCTTTTTTCAAGAATTTGATTGTTCATGGATATGATAAAAATCATTTGTTAACAAGTCTGTTTTCATGCATAGGTGGAGTTGTATTTTATAAGTTTGTATATTTATGCAGAACATCACATGGTTCAACCATTTGGTGAAGCTTCAATGCTGCATATCATTTTCAAAAACTATTTTGTACTTTTTACTGATTTTCACTTATGTCGTGTTTCTACAATGCCATCGAATTTGTTTGATTCCAAATTATGATGTTGGAAGGATCTCAGAAGAAAACTATCAACCACTAGTGTTTGCTAGTTGTGAATGCATTAATATCATCCAGAGCTAATATTATGTTCAAATTTTTTTGGGAACACTTAAGGCAAGGGGCTATCAATATATTGACATTAAATTTGTTTTTTTACTTTCTATGAAAATGGAACATAAGTAATTTACCTTTAGAAAAATCCCTAATAACATATACCATAATAGAAATTAAAGTATATGGAATTTACCTCTTTAATTTCAATAGTAGTATTGATCAAAATATCTTTTGAGTACAGTTTGTGCAGGGTTAATATGCTTGTAGGATTGTGATGCTTTGGTTATTAGCCTTTCTAGTCCTTATATCATTTTGAGTCATTTTGGGGGTCATAAATAGGTATTAAATGAGTTGTACGACCTCTTAGGGAAATGTGAAGGTTTTAGAAGGTGATTTCATGCCTCATGTGTCCTATTATGTCTTAAATAACTAAAACTAACTGAAAAGTGGTAGGTTCTTCATAAAAAGGGCAATTTTTTTAAAAAGAGGAGTTTTCTTGAGTTGTACAGACTTGTACAAATTTTTACAGTTGAATACATTTCGTGAGTGTCCATTGGTCTTCCACACACTTAATTCAGTGATCAGTTTGATTACAAACTCAAAAAAAATGAAGAAAATTGCTCATCTCTCCTTCCACTAGGCTTGACAAGCAAAAAATAGCCTTTAGATTTGTACTTGGTACGGTTAGCATGAGAAGTTTCAGAAAAAATGCTCTTGGAGGTGTATTTTATTATAAATTAGATTCCATTTGATTTTTTTGAAGAGGAATGGTGGTTTGAGCTTTATGAAAAATTCTTAAGAATTTAGACTATCTAGTTTGTTTGCTAATCTATGCCTATAGGTTTTGCCTGGGTTTGAGAAAGTCCATACAATCTAGCTACTGGAATTGATTTTAGAGGTCTTTTAATATCCTCTCACATGTTCCCCATCCTTTTTCTCAAGTTTGGATTTGATTTGAAGAGCCAATCAACTCATGTTTGCAGACTGGTACCATTTTGTGTTGTTGGTAGGTTTCTACTATTTTATGTATTTTCATACTTTTTTTATTGGTTACAAAGGATTGTGATAGTTCAAGTTAATTTTTTTCAAGGTACTCTTAGTTCATTTCACCTTGTGATTTTATTCTCCAAAGAAATCTCATGAGCTTGTAGTCATAACGGCCATACACAGTCAATTTGTTATAGGACTACCACATACAGTCAATTAGATGAACGGTGTAGGATTTTTAACATGCCATGGAGGTATAATTATAGTATTGAGGTTTAATATATCATCTTAGCAGTAAAAAATAGATGAAATCCTTCAAAGGGTGTCAAAAGAGAACTACTATAGTCATATTGAGTTTTTTTACATAATTTTGTCATTAACATACACTTACAGGTGTTTGTAAGAGAAGATCACATTGAAATGAAGGTTTGAAATTGGTTCAGGATCCTTGTGATGATAAACATGCATTTGAAAGTAATGGAAGGAGGTTGGAGTGATTAAAGGTTCATACATTATGTATGGTTTGAAGGATCTTTACACTAAATGCTTACATTGTGAAAGAACCACCTACATGTGGTTGAATATACACTGAGAGATGTTGAAACATCATTTTAGGAGTTGCTTGAATCTTTATTAGGGTACATAAATGTTGAAGATTACATTTGGAGGTGTGGAGAATGAGCCTAGAACCCATTGAAGGCCAATTATAATGCTCATTGCCCATACTCATCTTCACTGCCTGAGTGTGCAAAAGTCCACCTACTAGTGACTTACCAGAGAGTCTAAGGAGCCATACTGAGTGATGAAGCAAGTGTTGAAACTATTATTGAAGTCCCAGAATGTGGGGAGAACATTGCAGACCCATTTGAGGTATGAGATTGACAAATGGAAGTAGGAGATCATGTTTAAAGACTCAATGATTGTTTTATGCCCTTTATCCCTAAATTGGCAAAATAGAGAACCTGACAGTTTTGTGGAAACTTTACAACAAGGTTGTAATGAGATTGGGATCACCTAGTTGTACTCACTTTGTACCTCTTGCATAGGATAATGACTTGGAAAAGTACAAAGGGTATTTAAGCAATGGAGATTAGCTTTTGAGAGGTTCAAACTTATCAATTTATGCATTGAAAAAAGTTAGTGAAACCTACAGCTCTAAGTCCAAAAGAGACCTTTGTCACCCAAATTGCAAACTTGACCTTGTCAACATATGGGAATGGTTAAAAATGGTGAAAGTAACATCAATGACACACAATATCATTAGAAGGAGATGATGATTAGTGTTTTTATTCCTATACACACCTATAGTTTGTAAAAATTGCCTAAACACCCACCTACAATTGAGAATGATTTAGTTGGTGACTTGTCTAAGTTTTTCCATGGAAAATGCATGGTATATATCAGTCAAAAAATTATGAGGTGGTATTATAGGTTTTATAGGACCCCATATCAAGGTAGGCATCTCAAAAAATGTGATTTGCACCTATAGGTAGGGTCTAAATGGCTTCAACATAGTCAACTACCTATGACTGGTCTTAAGAGCATTTCAACCTCCAGAGTGATGATATAGCCAAGTGGGGTAAGTGAACAAGTCCAAATCACTGGTAAAGGATCTTATAAGGTTATAAGATGGCTCATGAAACTATAAAACAAGACCTATAGGTATGGTGGTAAAGAACAAGACATAGTCAAAGGAAGCAAACAGTAAGCAGATAGTGAGCATAGAGTATGTCTAGGTGTTGGTAAAGCATGAAGATGAAGCAAATGAATTTAGGAAAGTACCAAATGACTCTAGGGAACCCTTAATGGTTTTTTAACCCTGTTCTCAATCCTAAAACACATAGGGTCAGCTATAAATGTCTCTTCCAAGGCAAGAATATGGTCTACAATTAAGGATAGTGAATGGAAGATTAGGTAGTGAGAGTTATGTGGGGAGTTAAGATGGTAAACAACCTAGAATCCTTTCCATTATGGCCATGGTGGTATATATAGGAGCCTTAAGAATGCAACACACAATCCATAACAAGAGACACTACATACAGTCTATCTTAATAGGTGTTTGTCTTAGGTGTTGGTGCTTATGGAGGGTCAAATGATATGAAAAGGGGCTAAAATTTTGTCTAAAATGTCTTTAAAAAATATATAAACCCATAAAATACTTTTTATGTCTAGATAGATAGGGTAAGTTCTCTTTATTTTGTCTCAAATAGAGGGAACTTCCCTAGGTGCATAGCCCTATAGTCTTGAGGTTGAGAGGCAAAAAGAGTGAAAAAAAAAGTTGATTGGACACTATAGAGAGGTATATTAAATTGGAACACACAGGTAAATCATGTAAACATGTCACAAGTTGGAGAATCTAGTCAGGTTACTCTTAACTCTCAAATCTACAGACATGCATACTAGGCAGGTTAGGCCTAGAAGTCCAAATAAGAAGGCATTTTCACTTACAACCTTATATGATAATTTTAACATATAGAGGAATGTGTATGGGGTCATTGAGGATGTGTTCAAGATGGTGGAATATAGAGAAACCTAATGGGATGGTGTAGACCACATGGATCCCTATCAGGTTTATTAAACAAGGTTCTAGGCCAAAGCCAAATAGGGGATCATTCACACTTTTGGCCATAGATGATCACTAAAATGGATTGGTTCATGTTTATAGGGTCACCTCATATGTGTACAAGGTTTAATATTACAGAGAAGGTACAAAGGAAGCCATTTTTAGACCTTAGGACAACTTAGGCCTATTGAAATAGAGGAAAGAGCTTGATAGGAGAAGTTCAAATGCTCACATATTTCATAAGACATTGCATGGAGTCCAGGGGAGATTAGATAAGTTTACAGAGGTCATATAATTTTTTCTTGTGGATTTTTTTTGTAAATTCAATGTCCCATTTCTATGAACAATGCTTAAGAGGTCAAACTACTCAAAACCCTTGCTAAACCCCTTACAAGGACTTGATTGGAGAAATGAGGATGGAAAACTAATATAATGACATAGTTTGAACATGAAAGTTATTGTAAATTTCAGAGGAATCTCTTATAATCCTCTCCACCATTTTGAGTTGTACAGAACTATATAGATGGAGTGCAAAACAAGATTTTCTTAATATTTTTGTGTATTATATAGGTTGTAGGAGGTTTCAAGAGATGAAAATCAGATGGGATGGAAGAATATGACTTAAGATAACTCCCCATATCAATTTAATTCCTTGTAATAACTCCTAAGTCTCTCATCTATCTACTTCATCTCAGCCAGTCAAAATCGGCATAGTGACCAAGCTAGTGAGAGGGATGGAAAACTTCAAGTGAGCTGATTTTAAGATGTCCCTAATGGCTCTAAGGATATGGAGGGTCTTGATAGGTGTCATCCAATCCATCTCATGGATTTTAATGAAAAAATTATGCCTTTTGGAGGCCAAGTGTGTAGGGTGCATGAAGGAAGAGTTTGTTGGATTGTAAATGATAATGGCACATTCCCAAATTATTCTAGATGACTAGGCCTGCAACCAATGCATTGAGAGACATGCCTAAAATCCTTCCCCTTCATTCCAATCATTATACCTATCCCTAATTATTTTTTGGACATTAAAATAGGTCTAAATCATGAAGGCATTTTTTTGATCTAGAATGAAAACTTTCATGCCACTTTACAAGAGTTTCATGACTTGGAGAGCCACTTGTTTCATCTAACCTTGCATGATTCATCCCACATCCTATTCTCAAGCACAAGTAACTAATTCTCTTAGCTTGAAAATTTTCCTTGTGACCCTTGGACTTCTTTATTTTCCTCTTTCTCTCAAGTTCTACAAGAACTAGCCATTTTGGCCATTGTAACTTATGCTCCACTTGAGTATGGTGAAGCCCTACTTATTCACATACCATTTGATTAATAAGACTGATAATTTTTATCTCTTCATGACTATTCATAGTGTTTCCTACTTGTAATATTGATTTTTCTTAAGTGATAACTCTTGTTTCCTTAGCATGTTGGTTCATTCTTTCATCCTATTTACAGTTGGAAAGATTTTTCTTGCATGACATGTGAAGTTTTCTAGGAAGTTTCAAGGTTGAGTGAGTTAGTATATTCACTAGTGCCTTCCAAAGCATCTTGTCTAGTCTTCCTAACCTAAGCATTCATCCATAACCTCATAATGTAACATTGATGTGAGAAGATGCAAATTGGAAAAGTGTATGTTTAATTTGTCCTTTGTTCTCATGTGTAACATGCAACTGATTGGAAGTCATCAACAAATATGGTGTATTACCTCCCTTAGGATAGTTTGCTTTTAGTTTTCTCTCTCTCTCTCCCCCTCCTCCCCTCCCCAAATTTTAGGTGTAGTAGTGATCCAAAGTGGTACATCAAGGGAGCTACCCTTACCTAGAGATTTACCTCATCCTTAGACTACCCACAAGTTTAGAGGTATTTCAATTGTGCCACTTGGATGAGGAGAGATTAGATAGAAATCTTCACAAAGAGTGTAAATCCAAGTGACAACAATACTTTTCTTAGATAAATCTATGTAAAAGATGTCAAGATATATCATTTTCAAGGCACCTATTCCACTTATGTCACAAATTCAATATAAAATAAGTGCCTTGAGAATGATATATCTCAACATCTTTTACATAGATTTATATAAGATAGGTATGATAGTATATTTTTATTTGCATCAGTGTTACATACTCTTGAGAAAGATACATGAATATGTATAATCATTTGAATATATATGACTAAAATTGACATATTTAAAAAAAATCAGGGAATATTCATTAACATATTGATAAGTGTAAATAATTATCTCGATGATAATTTTATGAGAAATATTAGAAAAATATAATATATAATATAAAATTTTATATTTTTAATCCATATTTATAAGAATTATAATACAAGGAAAACTTGTAATATTTGAATATTCTATGAATCTCACTTCAACAATATCTTCTTTTCATAAACAATTATGTCATCTATTCTACTTATTAGTCCCAAAGGGAGGGACTGTAGCATTCATTTTTGTTTAACCTAGAATTATTCTTCCTGCCCTTCACCAACAACAGAACATTGATTTGTGTGCTAAAGAAATGTCTATAGTTTTATAAAAATAATAGCAATATTTTTAACTTTTTAAATAAAAAACAATATTACATGTGTTTTAACTGTATCAAAAACTTAGATGTTATGGTGTAATTCCCATCTATCAAAATTAGTCAAAGTGCATTAATGTTATTTACAATTGGTATGCAGTTCATGAGCTAGCCTTCTATTTGTGTTTGTCTATGTTTGTCACTGTAATTAATTCACACCTCACTCTATAACAACATGCTGATAGTAGTGCACATGGGATCTAGCTAGTTAGGGTTTGAAGTTTAGTGGTTCTAACCTCCGAAGTAGCCTTCTCATCCAACATCATTAACATGGTTGCCATATCAATTTTTATTCTTTTCTTTTAACTCGACTGAAGAGAAAAATTATTTCCATTCTTTTTTTCCTCAGTTGTTTCAACTCAAGTAAAACCACATTCCATTTCAGTCAAGGATTTCAATGGACTGAGAAAGCCCCTTTGCACTTTCAAGAAACTACAAATATAAATTTATATCCATGTCTGGACATGGCATGTGTGTGTGTGTGTGTGTGTGTGTGTGTGTGTACTGTGGGCATTTTTCTTTCTAAGAGTGCAAGCTAATTCACGTCTGTTTCTTACATCTAATAATTATATCATGAAAATGAAGATAGTTTCTCTAAATTAGGGTACCAATTAGTCCCAAGTAAGGGTATGGGTACAACTCTTTCCCTATATAATTTTCTCTTGGTTGGCATAGTTTAGGTTTGAGACCTTTTTACTTAAGTGGTTATTATTATTTTAATTTAGGGATTAATTACATTTACATGTACTTCTAATTGGGAGCATGTTTTTGCATTTCGATCCATGCCAAAATGAATCCATAGGTACTTTTTGATTTTCCTAGACAAGGGTGTATAAAATCTCATTTCCTCGATATAAATAATTTATGACATTATCTGGGCCAAATAATTTCATAAATGTATTTATTGCTTTAGAAAAAAAATGATGGGAAAACCTAGTTCTCCATCTCAATTTTGAAGCCCAATTATGCTTTAGAAGGGTTAGAATAGATTGCAATAATAGGGTTTCCTATATATTGCATAGGAAGATAGAAAAGGTGGCTCTATGGTGGGACATGGATAGTTACCCCTTACCATCCCACATGGATCCCTTTGTTGTAAGATGAGTGGCAAACAGTTCACTGGAAAAATTTAACATTCGTGGGAGTGGAGTTGGGCATCAATTTAGTGCATACAAATACCCAAAGGATGATATTGAGCTTGGCCACCAATCCTCTAATTATATCGCTAAATGGAGGTATGTTGTTATCTCACTCTTTAAATTTAATACCATGGAAATGATGCATTACTCATTTTTACATTTTAAGGATGTGATGTTCATCGTTTGGGTTTGGAGCAATGACTGAATTGGGACCGTTCCACGTACAATCAGATGGCAAAACACTATATAATAATCCCTATGCCTGGAATCAAGGTCTGTCAAATATTTCTCTTCTTTTAATTGCCTACACTTATTACTATAACTTACCCTAATGTTTCTCTGCATCAACAATCATTTATGTCTTTTTTGAAAATGGCAAACACCTTGTTTTTAGAATCACTTGTCGGGGTTGGATTTTCTTACTCCAATACATCATAGCTCAAAAAACTTGTCCTTTGGATACAAAGGAAACCTTCATGATACATCAGACTTAGCAAGAAAAATACTTGGTTGAGGAGTGGACTAAGGGTGTTGATCCTTCATGTAAATAGTGTCAATACTTTGAACAACTGCTTATTTTGAGATGGCTTCAGAAAATCAATTAGAGCAAAATCACCCAAAAACCTTATATTGTGTTCACAAAGGGGGATTAATATGTTTTATCAACATGGAATCTCATCTATTATGGGTTTTATCTTGTTGGAAAGGTGCCACCATTTTTTTGTAGTCTTTTGACCTTGCCAGAATTCCTAAAGAAAAGTATGGGATTTTTGAAGTTTTGAAGGCCTATAAAGAGAAAAAAGAGGCTTGGAAAGAGGCTTAAATTAGCAAACTCTGTTAGTGTAGGTTTTTATTTTTCCCTATTATTTAGTTAGGGAATATTATATATTTGTGCATACATGGAGTTTTCCTACGTTCCTGGGATAGGCTAGCTTATGTGGAGATGTGTGTCATAGATGTGTCATAGGTGTCATAAGAATGTCATAAGTAACTCCTTTAACTGGCTATTCTGAGTATGGGAGTTACTTCTCTATTCTTAACACCTTGTCAGCACCTTTCATGGAGGAGTTATAGTCTATTCTTGGGGTGCTTTGACTACCTTTTGTGGAGGAGTTACTTACGTGCTCTCCTATATGTATTCTTTACTTTGGCCATCTTAAGTTAATCAAATATTGGGTTTTTCTCCTATTTGTCTTTTGCAAATTATCTCTTTCAGTGATTTCACTTTGCTTAAGCTTCGTTGTGGGGTGCACCAGCTTTGTCTCGTGCGATCACTTGACCATTGCATTCGCATTATTTGGACCTTAGTAACAACTTTGATATGGTATCAGAGCCACCCCGATAATCATGTGTCTGGTTATGCTATTAGTTTATTCTAAAATCTTGAATTTTTTGCTTGCAAAGGATCTTTGATTTTGTTATTTGCATGCATTATCTTTGTACTGGCATATAAGTCTTGATGCAGATCTATAGGTTTGACTCATTCTCTGTGTCAAGTATATGAGCATACTTGTGTGTAAATAATCTACAAGTTTTCTTGGAATGTAATTGATGTTATTGAAAAACTAGTGTGTTGGCATTTGACATGTGGAGAGGCTCTTAAGTTTTCTTGAATGCTGCATGAGCTGTACTGCCTGGTGTCTCCTGAATTCCCCTCTTCCACTTTGGCACTTATCTCCTTAACCAGGAGTTTGGATATGTTGTGAAACTGATTTTAAAGTGTGAAGTTATTATCTAAAATCAGCCTTAAAGACCAGCATGGACCATACGGTCCGTACACATGCGCATTTTTCACTCACCTCTCACCTTGGCATTTCAGTTTGGCTTTGGACAGCAGAAAAAGGAGGCATAAGAGTTGTTTTGTCTTCACCAAGCTGATGCGTAGAGATCTACATAGTCTTTCTACTGATGCACAGTCAAAATAGCAAACAAAAAGACCAAACCCTCAAAAATGGTGCCCTTTTTCATTTTGGCGCTCCATGTGGATCCTCACACAGCCTTTATTTGGTAAAATCTGCCTTTGTTTCTTAAATTCTTAGTCAAATTTAACTTTTAAAATCTTAAATCAGTCAATTTGGTTAAAAAATGAAGATTTAAAGCTGTATTTTACATTGTGGGCAATTTGAGGTTTTTATTTTAAGTTTGAGTTTTTGTTTGTCGAAGATGAAGGGTGAGGCTCGGGTTGGCAGGAGGCCAATCCCCCCTCACAAATACCTCTTCTGGATTTCTCACTCCATTCTAAGTCCAACGAGTGGTTGGAAGGCCACTTTATCTCTCAAAATAGGTATTTTTTAATGAATTAGTGCTATTTTTTGGGCAAAATTACTAGTTTATGGGAAATTAAAACTTTAAAATATTGCAAATAGTAGCTCAGATTCGAGATCCATCTTTTGCAAAAGTTCTTAGTTTTCAATTTTCCACAACTTAAGCTAGATAATTTTCAAAACCGCACTACTTTATAAACTGCCAAAATTTTGGGTCCCCTGAGACGCATTTTCGACTAGGTCTGACGTCCTATTTGCTTGGGTTATTAACTTGACTTTCACAAATTTCTCTAAGATGCATTTTTAGCTGAGTCCAATGTATTTTGAGGGTGCACTTGTATATTTGGGGGGGGGGCTCAACATTTCGGGGGGGGGGGTGTGATTGTCTTTCAACACTTTGTTTACTTCTGTTATCTTTCTCCTTTCTGCATACTTTCACAAACTTGCAATCAACACAACTTCACCTAAATTTAGCTTAAAATGGATTATTTTCAAATTAAACCCCTAACACCCTTCAACTATCATGAATGGAAGGTTAAAATGTCAATCATTCTTAGAAGCAAAGGGTTGTATAGGATCACCATGGGTATTGAAGTAAAACCCAGCACTGATGCTGAAAAGGTCAACTGGTACAACCATAGTGATGAAGCCTATGGATTATTGAGCTTGTCTATGTCTCCAAAACTCCTCTTCCATTTAGAAACATCCAAGACTCCCAAAGACATATGGGACCCCTAGAAACATTATTTGGGAAGCTTGATGAGATGAGAGGTCATGAGCTCAAAAATGAACTCATAATCTAAGTCCTAGCAACTTTGACACCCTACAGGACTTCTTCACTAAGTTTAAGGCCCTTAGATTGCAATTGAAAGAATGCAGGATAGAGAAGAAAGATGATCAACTCATCCTTTCTATTCTCACAAAGTTAGGTCCAAGCTATTTAGTCTTTGTCTCCACTTTCCATGCCACAAAAAGTGCCCTTGGCACTACATGGAAAATGTCTTCTTTGGATTCATTCATTGCCGACTTGACTAGGGATCAAGATAAGCTAATTCAAATGGGCATAATGAAGTCTACTCAACCCCAAGCTTTGATAGCTGGAAATGGTAAGGATAAGACTTCAACAAAGGAGAATAAAAAGAACAAGGACCAAAAGAAGAAGAAAGAAAACAACAATCCTACCAAAAATAACACTGAATCTTCCTCCTCCAATGATAAACCTAAGAAGGAGAAGGTTAAGTGTGCGTATTGTAAGAAGACAGGGCATTATGATCACAAATGCATGAAGAAACAAATAGATCACCTAACTCATCTTCTAGAGAAGCACAACATAGGTGTTCCTGAGTCCATCAAGCAGAATTCATCTACCCAAGATTCTACTAAGGCAAAAGGAAAGGGCACGGAGAAAGAAAAGGGTGAGGCCCTTGTAGATACAATAGCTTCTACATCTTCATGGGTCATTGACTCAGGTGCTTCTCACTGCATGGGCTCTTCCCTAGTTGAGTTTTCATCTTTAGAGCCTTGGAGCATGACTTCAACTAGTTTGGGTGATGACACATCAGTTTTCATTGTAGGGAGATGGTCAGTTGAAATGGAAGGCAGAACATTCAATAATAATCTAAGTGTTCCTTCTTTTTCAACCAATCTCCTATCAGTGTACCAAATCACTCACATTGGTCGGGGAACGAGAGTTGAATTTTCACCATATTTAGTGGCTATCAGGGAGTTGCATAGTGATACTACAGTGGCAGTGGATAGGGTAGATCACCAAGCAAGGTTATACACCTTCTCACATTTTGCACCTGATTCTTCTCCAACAATATTCCTGACTCATTCAGATGGAGTTAGCAAATTACGGCATGAGCAGTTTGGCCACTTTAACTACCGCTACCTTGACCAACTTTGGAAACATGACATGGTCATTGGCTTTCCTCATGTCCAATTCTCAAAAGGACTTTGCGAGGGGTGCTCCCTTGGGAAGCATCCCGAAGCAAAATTTGACAAAGGCAAAGCTTGGAGGGCTTCACAACCTTTGGAGTTAGTCCACAGTGATGTATTGAGACCCTTTCCCAAACCATCTTTCATAAGGGCCAAATATATCCTCACTTTCATTGATGATTTCTCTAGGTACACTTGGATATATTTTCTCAAACAAAAGTCTGAAGTGTTTGAAAATTTTCTAGACTTTAAGGCTCTTGTTGAGAAATAGAGTTATAAATCCATCAAGGTTATTCGAACTGATAATAGAGGGGAGTATGTCAACAATAGGTTTGAGCAGTTTTGCACCATAGAGGGGATTGATTTGTAGTGCATAGTCACTTACATTCCTTCACAGAATGGGTTTGCAGAATGCAAAAATAAGTTATTGAAAGAGATGGGTAGCTGTATGATTCACTCCAAATCCTTAGCACCATAGTATTGGGATGAAGCCATCAATTGTGCTTGCTACATTCAAAACAAGGTTCCTCACAAAGCTTTAAAAGGGATAACACCCTTTAAAGCTTGGCATAAAAGGAAACCTGATGTTGAGCACCTTAGTGTTTTTGGATCCCTAGCCATGGCCCGCATACGAAAGAAGAAACACAAAGCTATGAAATGTTAGTCCAAGCCTTGCATCTTTGTAGGATATCTGGATGGTATTAAGGGGTATCAACTTCTAGATCTAACTGTTCATGAGTTGTTCATTGAGAGAAGTGTCCACTTTTAGGAGTCCTAGAGACTCAACACTTGGCACTTCTCTCTCATCAGATCTACTTCTTCATGATGATTCCTCATATTTAGATCAGCCACAACAAGTTCCTAAGCTAGATACATCTTCTTCTTCGAGTTCAGACAATGAGGACAGTGATGTAGAGTCATCCACCTCTAGTCAATTAGAGGATGAGGAGTTAGCACTTGACTTGCCCACTTTTAGGCCACTTTGGGCTAGACAGACACTTGAGAGAGCTGGCACTTGGGCAGGAGATATCGTAGATGATAGATGTACTAGGGGGGATTTTTAGAGAGATCAACATGCCTTCTTTGCCTCATTTTTAGATCCATAGACTTTTTGATAGGCATCGGGAGTACTTGAGTGGGATAGTGCTATGGAGGAAGAATATTCTTCCTTAATCAAAAATCACACTTGGGACTTGACTTCACTTCCTAAAAGAAGGAAGATGGTTTGATGTAGGTGGATATATCGGACCAAGTTTGCAATAGATGGGTCAGTTGATAAGTATAAGGTGTGATTGGTCACCAATGGTTTCTCACAGGTGGCAGACATTGACTACTCAGAGACCTTTGCATCCGTTGCAAAGATGACTTCTATCTGACTCACCTTGGCTATTGCCATAGCACATGGTTGGGATGTGCACCAGATGGATGTAAAGAGTGCCTTTATTTATGGAGACCTAGAGGAAGAGATCTACATGGAGCAGCCGCCAGGATTTATTCAAGATTCTTCCTTAGTATGCAGACTTAAGAAATCTATCTATGGCCTCAAATAGGCCCCTCGAGCTTGGTATGTCAAGATGGATTCCTTCCTTCTCATAGCAGGTTTCACTAGGTGCCATTTTGACCCCAATGTCTACTTCTTGCAACAAGATGATTCACTCCTGATTTTAGTTCTATATGTTGATGACCTTTTGATCACTAGGAGTTCTTCATCAACTATTGTAGTGGTGAAGGCATCTCTCCAAGATAGAGTTGAGATGACAGACTTGGGTTTATTGCACTACTTCCTTAGCATCGAGATATCATAGTCAGATTCAGGGATTTCTCTTGCACAACCTAAGTATGCTCTTGATTTATTGTCTCGATTTCACATCGCTGATTGCAAGCCATCTCTGACTCCCTTTCTATTAGGAGCCAAGTGTGAGGCTGACTGTTCTTCACCATTAGTTGATACTACTTGGTATTGACAACTTGTTGGCAGTCTCATCTACTTGACTCACACCAGGCCTGACATATCATATGTAGTGGGACTTTTCCCTAGATTTATACAAGAACCTCATGAGCTGCATTGGAAAGCAACTAAGAGGATCTTACATTACATATAGGGTTCACATAGATATGGGATTCATTATAGATTTGTCATAGAGGCTGACTTGATTGGGTATACAGATTTAGACTGGGCTAGCGATTCACAGACTCACAAGTCCACTTTTGGTTACAGTTTCTTTCTAGGTTCTGGTCTTATCAGTTGGTCTAGCAAGAAGCAAAATGCTATTTCTATATCATCCACAGAGGCAGAGTATAGGGGAGTTGTTAATGCATCTATTGAGGCTATTTGGATTCAAGGGATACTTTCTGAGTTTGTCATTCCTATCAAATAGCCCACCATAATTTATTGTGACAACTAGAGTACCATTCAAATTTGTATAAATTCAATTTAGCACCAATGGACCAAGCACAGAGATTCACATGCATTTCATTCAGGAGCTTATTCATAGTCAAGTCATTGACTTAATATTTTTCTAGTCTTTGGAGCAGGTTGCAGACATCTTCACCAAACCTTTCACCGAGAGCAAGTTCATTCATCTACAAGCTCTTCTTGGGGCGCGGTTCACATCTGCAGTAGCATCATTTTTTGGGGGGGGGCACTAGCCTCTTCATTTCTTTTATGTCTCTCTTTTGGGCAGATTTTTTCCTACGGGTTTTCTCCTTTTCTCTATCTTATGGGAGATTTCATTTGTACAGGGGTACCTCATCAGGCCTAGTTGTCGGGACCCATTTTATATTTCCACACTACCCACCTAAGCTACGCTTATGGGGGGGTGTTAGTGTAGGTTTTTATTTTTCCCTATTATTTAATTAGGGAATATTATATATTTGTGCATACATGGAGTTTTCCTACATTCATGGGATAGGCTATCTTATGTGGAGATGTGTGTCATAGATGTGTCATAGGTGTCATAAGAATGTCATAAGTAACTCCTTTGACCAGCTATTCTGGGTATGGGAGTTACTTCTCTATTCTTAGCACCTTGTCACCACCTTTCATGGAGGAGTTACAATCTATTCTTGGGGTGCTTTGACCACCTTTTTTGGAGGAGTTACATGCTCTCCTATATGTATTCTTCACTTTGGCCATCTTAAGTTAATTGAATATTGGGTTTTGATCCTATTTGTCTTTTGCAAATTATCTCTTTCAGTGATTTCACTTTGCTTTAGCTTCTTTGTGGTGTGCACCAGCTTCGTCTCGTGTGATCACTTGACCATTGAATTCGCATTATTAGGACCTTGGCAACAACTCCGATAAACTCCAGGCATGGATTTTCATTTTGAAGTGTTTTTTTCTTATCATTTATCTTTCACTCTTGTATGGAATAGCTCTCTGATGACATTCTAATGATATTATATTGGCATGTACTAAGAATCACTCCAAGACCTCTTCAAAATAGTAATCTAAGGCTTCATATCTCTCTAAATTTCTATTCATCCTAATGATGTGTTTATAAGCAAAATGATCTTGTGTAATGTTACTATGGTGGATACCTAACAAGTTCATATTTGGTTGAATAATTATTTCAGATACCATGATTAATATATTTAAAGACAAATAGAAGCAGAGAGAGAGGCTACTGAAAATGGCAGTGGAGGATCACCTCTAAAGAAGCAAAGTTCTGGTGAATTATGATTGCATAAATGTGCATAGTAGCATATTGATCATGAAACCTATGCTATCCTCTATCTTGTATTCCCTTTAGTTGGTAATTTCATATCTAAGTCAAACTCATGTCTTTCTCATACTTTTCTTATATTAGCATTATCTAGTGAATGCTATGCTTTTTCCCCATTTGGAATTTTGCCACTATTGAATAGATAGCCATATTTAGGCCTTATTTTTCTTAATTGGTTCTATAATCATAATACAAGATTACCTTTATGTATCTTGATCTACACCATTTGATTCAAACAAAAGGCTCCTTCTTGTTCTCATGTTACCTCAGTAGTCATATTTACAGAGTAATAGTTGCTCTTGAAGTACCCTGGTCATTTGGAACTTGATTAGATATTGGAATTTTTTTCCATTTGTAAGGAATGTCTATTTGTATTGCTAAGCTTGCTTACCTCTTTAAAAGTTCAATTTTCTTAGTTTTTTTACTTGGGAGCTATCATATTACATACAATAGCGTATTGATGGTAACCTTTCACTCTTTTGACTTGGGATTTTACTAGTGTCTGTTTAAGTCATCTCAATATTGTCCAAACATTTCAATAGTAACTATCTTTTCTACACTACTACAATCTTCATAGATTGTCCTTTAATGCCAACAGTGATTTGAGTGTGCATGCTTGATGGATAGAGATCAATTCTTGCTATGAATGATTTACATGCATGTTTTTTTTGTTTTATAAAGCCTATTATTTATGAAAATATAAATTAAATTGACTATTATTATTCAAATGTATAGGTATTAGTGAGTTAAACATGTCAAAGACTGCGAGCATAAAATTTCCAAATGGTAAAGATGACCTTACAAACTTTGAAATCATCTGTCAACCAGATGAAGGCTATTATCTACAAGTATTAAAGGACATTATTTTTAAGAAACTTCAGGGTTTTGAGTCATTCTAAATAATGTTTGTATTTACAAATTACCTTTCTACAAAGGATTCCAATATGTGGAGGAGAGAATTCTCTCAATTTTCTTTAGGTGGATGATTGGTATAACTAACTCACTATTTCATTTCTTCTATCAAAAGAAATGAAATGATCCATGTTTTGAATGCCTTTTATTCAGCTACTAGTTTCTTGAAGATAGTGCTTAAATTTTATCAAAGGTTTTATTCAGAATCCTACTAGAGAATCAATTTTCCTATGAAGAAATTAGGGAAGGTGGTTTTTTGGCATTTGCATTTTTTCCTTTGAATTTCTTGGCTATTTTTGAATGATACGGTCAATGCTGTAAGATTTTGAGAAAGTTTAGTATCACATCCCAAAAAATGTTTAAGCTTTTGGCTCTGTAGCTTGTTCAAGTTCATGGAGTAAGTATATGCCCCTGAAGACATTAATATTTAGGGCTTTATTTAAGAACATATACAGCCTTTGTTGAATCACACCTAAATGTTGTAGGGAATTATAGGAGTTATTCCTGAAATGATTCATTTTTGAATGTTATTTATTGGTTGTTGCTTGTTTGAATATAGAAGTAAAACTGTTTGAGAAGTTCAACACTAGGTGCTAAAGGCATGCCACCTTGTTTTCACCCAAGCTCAGAGCAAGTGTTTGATATTCAAATGGTAGCATCTGTTCCTCTTTCAATGGTTGAATGGCAATCATCTACAAATGAGGGCTTGAGGGCTAGTTTTCATGATACTCTACTCCTCAGTAGGACTCATGGTGGAATTTGCCTCCTAGGGATGAGCAAAGAGAGTTGTTTGATAAAACCTTAACTACCTAAAGGATTGAATATCCACAGGTACAATGCAGCTTGTGCTGCCCATTATCTCAGATGGAAAGACAGTTGATCATTATAAGCTTTCAAACAATGTTAAGATCAAAGGTGGGTATGATTAGGTTTCTGCAAATGAAATGTGGGTATTAGTGGTAGCAAATTTAGGATTTGGTATTGTGTTTATAGTGTCATGATTGAAAATTTGATTGCAGGGATCGTTATGGTCAAAACTATGTATTTTCAAAAAATTTATACAATTTGAACATTTTATTTTGAATTTGAAGCTATAAACTACTTTTCAGACTTAGCCTCTGCTTCTCATGGGGACTTGGCACTTTGTGCCCTTGTTTTGTAAATCATTATACCCTCTCTTCCATCTAACATAAAACTTAAATTTAGCATGTTGGCTATTGTATATTTATATTATTATGTTAATTGTGTGTTAATATTATAATCAACAATTTTAAGTTAAAATTATAATTAAATAATAATTAATAGTTTATATAATATAGAAGATAAAACATAATAAATAAATATAAATATAAATATGAATAGAATGAGGGGATTATTATTGAATAATAATCAATAATTTATATATTATAAGAAATAAAAATAATAAATTGTATGAGAAACTTTAATAAAGAGATTTTCACAACTCTCTAGATTTATCTTAAATCTAAATTTAGAAAATATAGAATAAATAATAAATAGTCATTTTTTATACATTTTGATAGTTAGTAATTTAACAGTTACATGGTTACAAACTTTTGATATTATAATATTTTTGATGAGATGTGGGTGAATTCGTTAAAGTGATTTGAGTGTATCCACCCCCATTCAGGATCAAATCTCACATGTTAGATCAGTTGTAACCATTGGTAATGTTGGTGATAGTTATTCATCTGTTAGTGATATTAGTGGCATTGACATTGGTTGTAGAAAAGGTTTTAATCTTTTAGTTATGTTCCAAAGTGATTTGTAAATCAAATCCAAAATATAATAACATATTAATATATTTATAATATTATAATAATTATTATTAAATGGAAAAAGATGGTGGGGCGTAGTGTAAGCAATGGAGTGAAGTGAAGAGCAGCAATAATAATGAGTGATAGGGATGAAGAGTGACACCTAGAAGTGCAAATTTCTTCCTCTCGAGAGCTGGATAAGGGCACAAAAAAAAGTGAGCCATCAGAATTGGGAGTGTGGTTGCTAAAAAGTGCAAAATTTTGCTATTATTTTTTGACTATCTTAATGTTTCCAATCCGTTCCACTCATATAGCTACTTTTGTGAGAATAATATTCTTCTCTCTAACCCCGACTCATTCATTTAAAGGAAAGAATTCTCTAGAGTTTGAATGATGGGGGTGGGTTTACAGTCAACCTAACTTGATCCCTAATCTCATATAAAGGTAAGAATTCTCTAGGGTTTAGAATGATAAGGGTGGGTTTGTAGTCAAAATTTTACCTAGGAATTTGATGATAAAGCTTAACCAACATGCACTAACTCCTAATGCATCCTAGTCTTCACCAGTCATTGGGGGGCTAGTCTCCACTGGTCTTCGCTAGCGTATGACTAACTATAGTTAAATTTGATTGGTAACACCCACCTTTGTTCTGACTATCGAATAACCATCCCCACCAACATCATTACCACTCTTACTGCCAATCAACAATCACCATCATACCAACTATCCCATCATGGCATGTGAATCATTCCATGGTAATCTTGGATCATCATGCCCTAACACCCTAATAATCATGTCCTCTTAACATTAATCTCTAATGGTTCTACTGTTAATTGGGTAAAGCCTAAAGGCCAAATAGATGTCCATTACCATTCACTCGCTATTGGATTCAAGGTGGAGGGAGATAACTCAAGCAGAGGTGGTCAGAACAAGGGTGGAGTAGTCGGTGTTTAATCCCAGTTTTTGCACTCATCCATTCTGCTAGGTTTTCAAATTTCATAAACGAGTCAAACATCAAGGTCCATTTTAGAAGGTTTTATCATTTTGACAAAGTTGTTCATATTTGTAGGCTATTTATATTTAGGGATGAATAAAATATGCATATGACCATGCATAAAATGGCATAGACACAAAAGAGAAGTATCAAGATAACTACACTAAATAAAATAATGGTGGCTCCTGCCATGAGAATTATGCACAACTATAAAGAACTAGTATGTTGTAAGTCATTCAAATGGCTTGTCAACCAATTTAATAATTTTCCAAGGTTTTCATAGGCTTATCCTTCTATTTCATTCCATTTGAGGGTTCCCTATGCCCCTATCCAAGGTTACCCTTGATTCTCTATAGACTATGTCTTAATAAATAGTGGTTTGCATGATTGTAAATCATGTTTATGAACTCTACACAACTTCAAACACTTAAATCTTTGCAAACACCTTAGAGAATGAAAAATATGTTTATAACAAGTATTCTTGAGTTTTCACTTAGTTTACAAGTTGTTTTTCTCACAAAAAACACATACTCAGTCCTCCTTTTCATAGAAAATAGAGTTGCATTAATCAAACATATAATATCCTTTTATAGATGGTTATTTTAAAGGACAAAAGAAAGCAAAGCTTAATGTTACTTTATTAAAACATGTATATGACTTGTTTCACTAAGATTTTGCTTTTATTTTTGTTTAGAAAGAGTAAAACTTGAAAGAAAGATAAGGTTAGTAGAACCTAGATTTGGTTTGTGCTCTGTAATCTAGACAGTTGGAAATACTCCTTTTTGTCTTGGGAGGATGACCTAAAGATAAGAAAACAACTAGCATGGTTAGTTAGGTAGGTGGATGGATTGCCTAGCAAGCTAGACCCAAGAAGTACATGACTTCTTTGGAGGCCATCAATCCACCTTTTAAACATGTTAATGTTAAGAAAGTTGTTGATAAGAAAGATTGCATAACATAAATGAAAGTACTAAATCAAAAGAAAATAAATACTTTTCAATAAATAATATGTTTTAATAAAATAACATTAAAAGAAATGCTAAATTGTTAAGGTATGGTTCAGATGTGGTCAGGGTATTGCTCTAAACTTTGTATAGTGATAGGAATGAAGAAATAAGGTTTTTGGTTAAGGTTGGGAGGTGTTTAAAGCTTGTTGTTTTGGTTAAAATAGTTTACATAGTGACCATCATCAGTCTCTAGTAACTATTGATAGTTATGGTATGATCATCATCGGTCGATAGATGACTGTTGGTGGTCAAGAATGACTATTGGTGATCACTGTGGATTTTTGATAGATTGGCTTTAGGCGAAGAAGGGATTGTGGGTAAGTTGCAAAAGGGGAATGTAGGTTGCTTAAAGTTGGTTTTTGGTCGTGAGGGCAGAGATAAGGTCCCAAGGGTATCACAATAGAGATTTGATACTTAGAATGGTTAGGGATGGTTAGAGGGTGCTTGGTGGAGAAAATGGTGTTTGGAGTTGCAAAACTCCAACACTAGAGAAGGTATAGCTAGAAATTAGAAATGGGTGCAAGCTTTAAGCTACTGAAACTTAAACTACTGAACTTATGCAAAATAAAAGATACTTAGCTTAGTGCTTGATGCCCTGAAGAAGTTTGGAGTTGATTGAAAGCTATTATGGATCTACTTGGGAGTCAGAATCTTCCACACTAGAATTCCTCCTCTCTCCTCCTTCTAGATCCTCCTTTTCATGTCTTAATATAGAGTAAAGGGGCATTGAAATCAAAGAGTTTAACAAAAGGTTTAACAGATAGTTTATCAAACAGTTGATAATGTGAATGACATATTAAAATTAGATAGCTAATAATCAATGAATGAGTTGCAGTTAACTCCTTTGGTCACATAGTCTTGAGGTAGAGTTTTGGTTGCATTAAGTAACCATTGACGATTGAGGGTCAACCATCGATGGTCGAGGGCTGACCATTAACAATCAAGGGATGATAATCAAAATTAACTAAATTTAGCCAATTCCACTAATGACTGGCTGTGTAAGACATTAGAAAATGGTTCAAAGGTATTCAAGAGGTGGTTTTAAAGGTTAATGCAACATCTAGAGTTGTAGTATATGGTTTTTAAGTGTTTATATTTTACCCCTTTTTGTTATGCAGCTTGTATCAGCAAGCTACAAAACAAAAATAAAAAGTTGGTAGAAGGTTGGATGCCCCAAGTATGGGAGGAGGTGTTCCTCCTCAAATTGGGATTCTATGAGGTAAAACGGAGTCAGACACAAGTTTGACAAGTGTATAAGTGGGTGATAAAAATGGGTAAGGTGGATGAACTGGTAAAATAGGTCATTGCAAGGAGGACAAGTGAGAAGTGAACCAGGCCACAACATTAGGCATAGCTGATATGGGTGCACTTATAAACTCAAGTCATCATGCAAAAGGTTATCATGTTATCAAGGGTCCAAAAATTAGGTGAACCTAAGCAAACATAATAGGTCACAAGTTTGATAAGTTGGATAGGTGGGTGATAAGGTTGGTTTGGTTGGTTGGGCATTTAAGCATGAATAGAAATACAAAATGTGACTAAGTGTGATATCATAGATCGTGTATAGACTAAGTTGCCATAGTTGAGGTAGTTGGTAAAATAAGGTTGGTACTAGAAGGACAAGTGACAGGGTAACCAAACCACAATGCTAGGCATAACTGATATGGGTTAGTCATATAAACTCAAGTCTCCTAGCTAAGGTCGATGTATGTATAGGTATCCAAGGTAAGATGTGATCCCGAGAAGACAAAAAGGGCATAGGTGTCGGGACTGCTAAGGGTCATTCTCTAAGGTACCTAAATGATTGGGTGCAAAAAGTAGTGCAAAGTTGTCAAGTATGGCAAGGCAGGTATGCAGTCAAAATGGCCAAGGCAAGGTTTGGTTGTAAAAAGTGCAAAAGGTGGGCCAAAAATGACCAAGTTGACGTTAATTGGGTGGGTTGGTGGAGAATAAGGTGCTCTCCAATAGGTGCATGGTTGGTGGAGAATAAGGTGCTCTCTAATAGGTGTTTGGTTGTGGTAATGTGGTGGTTGTTTGAAAAAGTTTGGTTGAGTGGTGTTCAAATAGGTTGCCCTATTTGGTGTACCACTTGGTTTATGTAAAAGGGGACCACTTGGTTGGTGGAAAATAAGGTGCCCTGCAATGGGTGCATGGTTGTAAGGTTGTCAAATATGGCAAGGTAGTTGGTGCGGTCAAAATGACCAAGGCAAGGTTGGTCACAAAAAGTGCAAAAGGTAGGTCAAATGACCAAGGTTGAGAATACGGTGCTCTCCGATGGGTACATGGTTGTGGTAATATTTTGTTTGGAAAAGTTTGGTTGGGTGGTCAAATTGGTTTGGTAAAAATGGATCCATTTCCTTATAAAAGGGTGCAAATTTGGTTGTTGGGGTTCAATGACTCAAAAGGAGAAGACATATGCCTTCTCAAGTGGTCATGAAAGTAGAAAGAGGAGGCTAAATGCTCCTAGGCAAAGACCATAATGACAAGATGGGTGGGCTTAAAAACATAAGCCCTTGTCTTGCATTACATTTGTGTTAGTTCGTTGGTTAAAATAAATAGCTTAATCACATAGTGTCAAGTAAGCTCAAAATCCTTTAATTTGGTAGAGGGTAATAGGGGAAATGAACGATAGGTGCACAAATGGTAGTGCAACCTTCTTGTGGGGATGGCTTACCCCTTCTGTAGGTGACCTAAGAACTATTATAAACAAGTCCATGTTCTAAGTTTGGTGTAGACCGATCGATGCACGAAGTCTACGATTGGTGCGAGAGTGGATTTAAGCTTTCTTACGATTGTTTTGTTTTGACTTTTGTTGTTCTCAATCGGCAGCTTAATTTGTCGTTTCACCCGGCTGATTAAAATATTTTGCCCAACGGTTTATTTAAATCTCCATTTCATGCAGTCGTAGGATTGTATTTAATATCGACGGCTGCATGAAAGGCCCCCGTTTCTTTTTCTTATCATCACTGTGTTAAATTTTATAATAAATTTCTTACAAGCAACGTAAGCAGGGCGTCGAAACAAAAGTTATGGTCAGGGAGGGCAGGAATATTTAATTATACAGCCCACTATTTTTTCTGCAACAAACATTCAACAGCTGTATCCCAAGCATTTGATGGCAACGATTGCGAAGAAACTTCCTGAGAATCCATCACATTCAATATATAATATAATATTGATACAGGATTGTTTTGCTGGAATGATTTTCAAATTTTCATTATCATCGAGTTTTTATTTGTGTTACCAACAGTTCGTTTACGAACTCCACCGTCTTATCCAACGGCTATAACGGAATCATCTCATCTTCATTTCTCTTTCCTTGACAAATGTGAGACATTATCCAATCTAGTACATGACGGTGTGGCATTAAAGTAATGGCTTTTGACAGAACAGTCTTAGGATATTATCCTTAACATCCTAATTTGAGTCAAAGTGAACAACATGAAAAGGTTCCAGTTAGCACCTAACAAGTATCTTAATGTGACTCATGGAGGAGTCCCCATCCCTACGATAGGATAGAACAAAAATTCAGTGGGATATACATAATGGCAGCTGTTTCAAAGTGCAAGTTACGTAAGGTAGAATTTTTTTAATTAGGAAGACTAAGTTGCTTTATTATTTGAAGGTTTTAATTAAAAAATGAGTTTATTTTTATTATGTAGGTTTTATAGTTTTATGAATAGTGTAGATAATGTCCATGTTTTTAAATAGGTTTTCAATAGAGCAAGTGCAATATGAGTTTGTGAAGCACTCAGTGGCATAAATGTTTTTAAAAATTATTAGTGAAAATATTAGGACTTATTTGATTTCCATCTGATAGAATTTCAAGGAGATAAAGGGGAATCTAAATGAGCATTTTCCTTATCACTATGTTGGCGGTGTTACATGACTTTTTTATACTATAAATCTACGAACACATGGTTTGTAGATAACTCAGGATTGCTGTCAATACAGGGCCATAGTTGATCACATGACCGATGCAAAGTGTTTCGTTGATGTATGCTAACGTGAATGACCAAGTGGTAGGTGCGAAAATATCCTTCATGCAGAAAATTTAGATATGTCTTATGATTTAGGTAGTGATCAAATCAGTCTTTCATCACATGCCATTGAAGACTATCTCGTGCTAGCAAATCATTAGTACTTACAAGAGATTTGATTTGAAAAGGATATTAAGGACTTCCATCTTCTTTCTAATCCAATTTCCTTTAATCAACTCCAAGGTGAAAGCAAAATAGGGGTTCCACCAAACCTGAGCTACTATAGTTGCATGTGTAGCCAATCAAGAGGAGGAGCACTAAACAAGTTGTTAATTTAGGAATCAATATAGGAAACATCACTCTCAGAAACATCTTGGAGAGATTTCCATAAGCTAATAGATGTATGAGTTGATAAACTTATTGAAAAAACCATCGGGTCCACTATGTCTTCCCTGTAAACAAAATAGGACACAAAACGTTAAATGTGTGTGTGTGTGTGTGTGTGTGTGTGTGTGTGTGTGTGTGTGTGTGTGTGTGTGTGTGAACTCAATGTGAGAAACATGTATATAACAATTTTTTTTTATTTTAATCAATTAAGAACATCATCCTTGGTAATAAAAGGTAAGAAAAAGGAACAGATACTAGTAACAAGGACATATTGTATTTTAAGTAGCATGTTGTAGTTGTTTTAAATGTTGTGGAAGAGATGATTTTTTAAGTCTTTTTTCCTTTGATTTATGAAGGTTTACATATTTATTATCTTTCATTCTTGCAAAGTGGTTGAATATAAATGTCATAGAGATATGTATGTCATAAATTACGTGAATTGTTGATATATTAGTGAATGTCAACCCTTGATGGTCAATTTTGCCAATATCAATTATTGTTTTATTGATTAATTTTGCTTTCACCCAGAGATTAGATTTCAACATAATTTTTTGTCTTTTACATAAATGTACGATTGGCTTGAGTTGAGTGTGGTTGTTATTAGTTGTCTCTATTTTTATATTTTTTTTGGCACTACATATTGCGATTGGAATGTTTATTGATTTTAACATTTATTTGTTATGAGTATATTGAACATCAAATATGATGCATTAATATAGTTATAATTGATTAAAAGATAGAATCTAATTTAATATTTAATCACCCACTAAATTAAAAATGAGTGCACAAAAATATATAAGTAAATTTTATTGTAAATATTTTCTTTGGTATAATATGATAATTTATAATATAGTAATTTAATTGATTTATGCAAATTAAAATATATTTTGTGTGACTATTTTATTTTATTAGAAAATCTAAGTAAAAATATTTTAATATTAATAATATGCTATAAATTTTAAAACTTGTTGTACTTAACAAACAACAAAAAATAATGAATATCATAAAACTTACAGAAATCTCTAATCTATAGGTTACTTGATCTTTCACTATGTTTGTTGAATGATTTTTCACGAAGGAATTTATACATTCTTTTGAGCTACATATGTGTTCCATGGATCTCATTCATAAGATGAAGTAACACGTAAACTTATTTAGTTTTAACAATATGGTCATGCAAAATATTCATTGATGTCATGTTGGAAATGTTTCTACATGTAGCAATTATATTGCTTGAAAGAAATTGTATATGAGATACGAAACAAGTATGTGCATCTATTTTGGTAATAATTTTGTTATTATTATATTTTTTATTTTTAATTGCAAACGAAACTAGATTTATGTAAGTTTGAGCATCAGAAAGAGGGGGTGCACTAAAACACGAGTTGTATTATTGTAGTTTCAAATGGTCAAGAAATATATGTATCATTGAGGGGGCTGGCAATTGAATTAGTGGATGTTGTATGATATTTCAATCAACACATAATGATTCTTCATTAGATCCATATTATAAAGATAAATACAAAATTATGTAAGAAAATTATTTTAGAAAATTGTATAAAAAATGGAAATAATATATATTGGAAAATCATGTCCCATTGAAAAAAGTATAAATACTGATATATAAATTAATTAATTAAAATTTATGCTTATTTTTATTTAATAAAATAACTTAATTATTTAAACATTACTTTATTATTTTAAAAACATGTACGAACTAAATATATGAAAAATGAAATGTATATTATTATTATTATTAGATAAAAATTTCAAATTAATGTGTTATTGGACACCACCCCATCAAATAGAAAATCATGTCTAACTAGAGAAAACATGAATATTAGTATAAAATAATTAATGAAATAAGTTAATTAAATAAGCATACTTTCTTATATTTATTCATATATTATAATGCTTACATAAAAAATAATTTATTTTATTATATTAAAATTAATAATATGATGACCTCTTGCGTATATTCATCTCAACTATTTTAAGGAGTTGTTTGAGGAGATTTATTGTATTGCTCATGTCAAAAAGGTTTGAATTCGCTGTTTAGTAATAATTTAGGAGTGATCACTATTATATAACTTTATTTGTATCAGCGGCCACATGTTCTTGAAAAAGAGACATGTATACTCATTGAATATACATGAATGAAATTAAAGGAATAAATGTTCATTAATATATTAGAAAAATATGAGTGACTATTCATTTATATTATTAATATATTGAAAAGAGACGTATGTATACTCATTGAATATACATGAATGAAATTAAAGGAATAAATGTTCATTAATATATTAGAAAAATATGAGTGATTATGCATTTATATTATTAATATATTGACAAGAAGTGTAAATAGAAAAATATAAATGAATATGATGATTTTATGAAAAATATTTGAAAAATATAATATAATATTTTATATTTTAAATCTATAATTATAAGAATTATAATATTTTTAATTTATAATTATAAAATTTATAATATAAGGAAAACTTTTAATAATTAAATAGTCCATGAATCTTACTTCGACAATATCTTATTTTCATAAATTATGTTTTTTATTCTATCCATTTTGTAAATCATTACATCTGGGGGTGTTCCTTTAGTAATATTTTGACAGATAATTTTATGTAATAGTGTGAGTGTGTTAACATTTAATTCTTATAAAACTGATATTATAAAAAAATATATACATCTGATAAATTATAATTTTGTTGTGACAATTTTATTTACTTCAAAATAAAAGAATATATATATATATATATATATATATATATATATATATATATATATATATATATATATATATATATATATATATATATATATATATATATAATTAAATATATAACTAAATTTAAATAAAATTGTCACAACAAAATTATAATTTATCAGATGTATATATATATATAAAATATATATATATATATATATATATATATATATATATATATATATATATATATATATATATATATATATATATAACTTATACCCTCTTTTCCACCTAACTTAAAACTTAAATTTAACATGTTGGCTATTGAATATTTATATTATTATGTTAATTGTGTTTCAATATCATAATAAACATTTTTAAGTTAAGATTATAATTGAATATTAATTAATAATTTATATAATATAGAAGATAAAACATATTAAATAATTTAAAATTTAAATAAAATAAAGAGATTATTATTATATACACACACACACACACACACAAAATTAAAATAAAGAGATTTTTTAAAACTAGAAGAGGGGTAAAAATTTATTGAAACACAAAGACAAACAAAACAAAAGAGATTAATAAAAATCTCTAAAGAACCTTATCCCAATCGATAAGTTCATAAAAGATATGAGCTTAATCAGGGGGCAATTACCTCTTATCTATTATATTCTAGTCCTACATGTGAATTGAATCCCATTTAGCCAGGAAATCAACAACACCATTCCACTCTCCAAGAATGTGTGTAAAAATGGCAGAGTCAAGAGACCTGCATAACTAGAGAATATGATTAATAACTAAATCCAAGTACCAGCTAACATCCCCAAGCTCTTGCATATATAACACATTCACAACAACCTGAGAATCAGTCTCATAAATAATCCTGTGCCAACCATGCACACAGCATTGCTCCATAACAAACAAGATAGCTAGAGCCTCCATGTAATTATTAGTATGAGAGCCATTATAAATAGAGAAAATAAACTGGACTTCACCATAAGTAGTTAGACTAACTCTCTCAATGCTTGCATATCCTAGATTCCCCTGAGAAGAACCATCAGTGTTGACTTTGAGAATTCCAAGCAGAGGAGGAGTTTAATGCCCCTCATAATTGACACACTGCAAAGGCTGTTTGGTCTTACTAATATACCATTGACCAAAACCACTGAAACCCCTCCCTGAAGAGGAAAATTGAGGTGATTTCATATAACATCTCTAGGATCCATACCTCCATTCAACTCACACTTAGCCAAAACTATCTCACAAAGAGAATAGACAATTTTCCACCATAGATGCATGACCCCAATCCTAACATCCTAAAATATCCTCATATTCCTCTCCAACCAAACATGCGAAAGAATAAAGAAAGGACCAACAACACAAGAAAATTGAAGAAAAGATGATTTAGATGGGGAATGCCACATACGATCCCAGAAGTTAGACAAAGAAGAAATAGGCCAGTAGGGGTAGCCTCAAATGCTCCACCAGAAGTGCCATACTTGTTTAACAAAAGAGCATTGAAAGAAAATATGGGGAACAAACTCCTCACCATTATAGCATAAAACACATATTGAGGGGCCCTAAAATCCATGCTTGTAAAGATTATCCTAGGTAATAAAATGATTGTGAACCACCAACCACATGAAAAAAATTACACTTAGGCCAGGAAAATTTATTCCAAACATGTTTCCACCGAGGCACCTCAACATCCCCAAATAACTATCTAGTAACATCTAGGTACTCTATAGAAATAGAGTATTTTCTGGATAAGGCATGACCCCAAGCCAAAACATCAGGGTCCGTCAAGGAGGTACACTCCCTAGAAGCCAAATTTGAGTAAGCTCAAGTTGATCTCTCTTTGAACCCCCTAGTGGACAATCCAAAGAATTATTCCATATGTATCTAATATCAAGGCCCAAATTATAAACTTTCTTATAATATGCCACCTTATCCCAACCAGTAACAAGAAAAGAATCACAAAGAGCCTATAGATGTAGGTACATAGACAAAAGAAGAGGATTTCCATCCCAAGAATTAGACCATAATAGAGCCTTGGAGAATCTATTACATATCCCAAAAAGGCCTCTTTTAACTAATTGAGCACTAGTCTTAAGAGTATGCCAAACCATAGAACCACTTCCCTCTAGAGGAAACTGAGAAATAATGAAAGGGTTAGATTCCTTGTAATAATTATGTGTGATAATATGGGCCCAGAGCTGATTTTGATAGGAACACCACCGCCAATAAAGCTTAGCAGCAAGAGCTTGGCCACCTAAGATAGTAGAGCCGAGACCAAGACCCCCTCCTTCTTGGGCCTACAAACTATGTCCCAGCTAATTAAACTCCATTTAGAGTTTTGTAATTACCACTCCAAATAAACTGATGTGAGAGAGCATCAAAATCCTTAAGAAAATACATAATATATGCTTGAACCATGCTTCTATAAATAGGGGGAGCTTGAATTATAGATTACAGAAGAGTTATCGAGCAGTTGTAGAAAGCCATCTATGAGTCCAATTATTAACCTTCATTCACATCTTATCAATCAAGTTCTACCAAAAGAGCCTTGGATGCTTACCCACAACAATAGGAATGCCTAGGTAAATCAATAGGAGTGACCCAATCTAAAATCTTAGGATGTTAGCAATCCTCCATTGAATAGGCTCTGGAGTATTAAAAAAATATAGAGGATTTATGTTCATTAATTTTCTAACCTAATGCAACCAAATAAATGTCCAAGGTTTATTGAAAGGCCTCAACATCCTAAATCTAAGCAATTTTAGTAAGAGCAGTGTCATCAACAAAATTAATATGAGAAAGAGTAGGCAACCCATTATCCCATCACCAACCATGAACCAAATTTTGAGACACTTGAGATTTAATAAATCTACCAAGGTCCTTCACCATAATAATAGATAGATAGGGAGAGAAAAGGTCTCCTTGGTGAAGACCCCTAGAGGCACCAAATAACTCAGAAGGCTCACCATTAATAAGAATGAAGAAGGATGTAGATGTAACACAACTCATAGTCCAACTCATCCATTCTAGACTAAAGCCAAAGGTTAAAAGAATATTCTATAGAAAACCCCACTTAACTCTATCAAAAGCCTTAGCCATATCTAGTTTGATGAATATAGATCTCTCCCTAGAAACAACCATAGAGTGGATGGCCTTAGTAGCAATAACCACCCCATCCAAAATTTGTTTTCTTGCAACAAAACCTCCTTGCTCATCTGAGATAATAGTGGGGAGCCACATTTTAAGCCTCTCAATGATCAACTTAGTAATCAATTTGTAAACTGCATTACACAAAGCAATAGGCTGAAAGAACTCTAGCTGGTTGGCCCCATCCTTTTTTGGAATAAGAACCAAAAAAGTAGAGTTCAAACCCCAGAGCATCTATTTTTTAGGATATGATTTTCGAACCACCTCTAGCAAATACTGATTAACAAATTATCGCTTCTTATACTTTTTGATAGTTATTAATCTAAAAATTACATGGTTAAAAACCTTTCACCTCACAAGATCTATTCTCATACACTTTGATAGGTTATTAATTTAAGAAGGTTAGAATAAATACATTAATACCTATTTAACTCAATATATTCATGTCAATTCTTTTTCAAATTAAAAATAATAAATATTAATTTTTAAACACATATTTTTAAAAAGCACTATTGAAAAACATAAATTGTAAGTGAAATGCTATGAATGAAATAACTTAATTAGTTCCACATACTTTACTATAATTATTCATAGATTATAATGCTTATTTAAAAATAATTAATTTTATTATATGACAATTAATAATATGTTAATCTCTTAGTATGGATTCATCTCAGTTATTTTAAGGGGCTATTTGAGGAGGTTTATTATTTTGGTCATGTCACAAAAGTCTCAGTTAGCTTGCTTAGTAATAATGTCGGAGTGGCCACCACTATATAGTTTTATTTGCATCAACAGCTACACTATTATAGTTCATAGAAAAATCATGCTACCACTAAGTCTCAAGATTGTCCTTAACCTTACTTCTATATAAAATAAAGTCATCATGACTCACACTGAATCACATACATAATTATAGACTAGATTTTAAGCAATACATATTACCACTAAACAATTAATATTTCACAATCCCTAAGTAAAGTCATTAACCTGAATAGTTTACATGGAGCTTTGACAAAGCACCCACCTTGCATTTACACTTCTATTTTACTTTCTAAGCATGGCCTTACTATATTGAAAGTAATTATATAAGTATTTTTTTTGGACCAAGTGTTAAAAAAGATATATATATATATACACACACACACAAAAAAAAAAAAAAATTATTGGAGACCATTATAAAAGAACAAGTCCTTGGAAAAATATATTCTTTAAACTATGGCCATCATTACTAATAAGGATTTCATATTTTAAATCATCCAATGGAGGCCACTTTCCTTGATTGGTAGCTCTATCTAAGCCACATAGTCAATAAATCAATAGGTGTTTTTAACTGAGTGGTCACCTTTCTTGGTCTATTTTTCTTCATTTTACAACTAAATATAATAATAATAATAATAATAATAATAATAATAATAATAATAATAATAATAATAATAATAATAATAATAATAATAATAATAATAATAATAATAATAAAGTTTTTAAGATCCACAATGTCAAATAAACCCTTGGTTATAGTCTTCAAGAAAACTTACAACATATATTACAATGTTAACATAATTTATATAATAAATTTTTCTAAGAAGAAAGAGATAGTTTTGGGAATGGGTTTATTTTTAAATTTGACAATGATTCTAATTTTATATTTGAGCATTTCATGCCTTTTCCTTATGTTAAGCTTGACACCAATTTTATTTAGATTGAACTAGATTGGAATGGAGATAGGATATCTATTAGTATATTTGTCAAGTGTTTTAATGATCCAAGCATTGACTTCTATAAATCTTTGACTTCTATTAAATTTGATGAAAACCAATTATAATGTGCCTCATTAAATAGAGGACTAAGTGGTTGAAAATAAATTTATAGAAAAATATGCATGTAGATAAAAATAACATACACCATATGCATGCTTGATAATCTTAGCAAATTAGACATGCAACTGAATGGCCAGGGAGGTTATACAATCATATTCATTCTTGAAAGAAGCTTCTAAGGAGCTAAGATCTATGACTGAGAAAAAAAGCTATTTATCATAAAATGATGCAAATATTTGTTTTCATCACCAACATTTCTTTGATTACATAGCATGCACAAATATATAATTGTTCATTTATATAACAAAGTGGAAAGCTATTTTCAAAGAGCTATGAAAGTTGAACCTTCTAATGCTAAATATATTGTAAAATATGCACACGTTTTTTGGTTGATTGCGAGTGAAATTTTTATTTTAGAAGAAAAATTTAATATAATTTTGTGTCTGCTCTAGTTTTAAATAATTATTGATAAAAAGTACAAAGACACACAAAAAGATAAAGATTTTTATTATTGATAAAATTTTTGTATTTAATTTCTTCTTTTTCAATTCTATTACTATGTTCTGCTATGATTACTTCAAAGAGTTTATTTTATATGTGTATGTATATATGTGTGTGTACATATACATATACATACACATATACATACATGTGTATGTATATGTGTATATGTATATGTATATATATGCATATTATACATATGTATATGTATATGTATGTATATGTGTATGTATATGTGTGTGTGTGTGCGCGCGCGCGTGTGTGTCTATATATATCTGTGTGTGTGTGTGTGTGTGTGTGTGTGTGTGTGTGTGTACACACACACACACACATACATATACACACACATATACATATACATATATATATTGCATATATAAATAGGGGATAGATATCAATGAGTTCATTTTATATCAGTTATAAATTATTATATGATATATATATTGCATATATACATAGGGGATAGATATCAACGAGTTCATTTTATATCAGTTATAAATTATTATATAATAAAGGGAAAATACTTACATGTTATTAATTATGAAAATTTACAAAATGTTTGATGTGTTTAATTCAATGTATGTTACATCAACTTCAGTCCTTATTGCATCAACTTCTAACTAGATGTGAACAAAATTATAGAATAGATTAAACACAACATGAATCAAAACTATATATAGAATAACAAGGTGATCTGACCACCTTTAAATGACATTCTCCCACTTCATACTCACTATATCCATAATTAATCACACATTGAAGCAAAATGTTGGTAATATATTTTGAATCACTTGGTTTCCTACTCTGCTAGCGTAACTTGATCTATGATATCTTAGGCTTATGATTAATGGCCTTAAATTAATGCTCATTCGATGCACATTGAATTTCTTTGTGTTTTCCCTTCTTCAACAAGTCTTTTATAGATTAACCACTACCCTAAGAAATGGCATCATGTGTTTAATTTCAATTTAAGTAAAATAATCATTTATTACATGTATATCTTGATTTCCATTGTACATGACCACATAAGTCTACAAAACCACTATACTAAATAAATACGTTACATTAGATGGAGTTCAAAAACAACATAACATCTACAAAACCATGAGAAGATTATTTGGTTGGTTTTCCTAAAAATAAAATCCTCTGAGGTAGAAATGTGGATTTGATTACTTGCATTTTTTACTCGAGTAACATCCTATATACAACTAAAAATGGTCCACGGTAATTGATGAGGCTTAGAAATAGACCTCATCTTGTTATATGATATTTATTAAGTATTTTTTTGTTTTATTTTGTTTCATATTATATTGATATATGTACGCACGCGCGCGCACACACACACACACACACACACACACACATGTATGTATATATATATATATATATATATATATATATATATATATATATATATATATATATATATATATATATATATATATATATATAATGTTTTAGTTTAAAATGGTTATCTTTATATAGATCATACTAAAACTAGTATGATTTAATGGTTTGATAGTTTTTGGCATTACTAATAGTGTAAGTATAATGTATGGTATTCATGTTTATATCATTTATTGAATAATTTATTACACATATAATTACTATGGAGGAGCCACTCATATCCACTTGCTAACCATATATTATTTCATTCTAAATCGCACAGTTTATTTTTAGGCACTAGTTATTCTGATTTTAGTAACTCAACATGAGCACCCAAAATGACTAATTGTATCTCCCTCTTAGAAACCATCTTAGGTGGATATTTATGGATATGATGGTTCATAAGCAGCTTAAGCGAAAACTTTCCATGGTTATTAGGCATAAACAATTCATTTGAAATAATAAATGTATGATTGCCATATTCATTTCTATTAGCCCCCAAGTCATTGTTCAAACACTTTATAATGATTGAAATATTCATTTCTATTCGTCCCCAAGTGGTTTTTAAAATATTTTATATGGTTTTAACTATTCCTTTCCACCATTATTCTATTATATTTTCCTTTCTTCCATTCATAGCCTGATCAAAAAAAAATATGGCTATAACCATTCCTTTCCATAATTAATTTGTTATATTTTTATTTATTGTATTCATATCTTGATTATGGTTTTGATTATTTTAACCACTAGGATTATAAATCATTCAATAAAAACTTTTCCTCTTCTATGTATAAAAAGATAAGTTGCTTGTTGTAGAATTAACTAAGCTAGACTAGAATAGAGGATTGTATAGTTAAATTAATAATAGTTGTTTTGATTTAATTTTGACTTTAATAAAGAGACAATTCAAGATTTATTCCAACCAAGGCAAAGCCCAAGTATCTAAGGATTCAATAGTTTTGTTTCCCATCCATTAATTAGTTTATTTTACATTCTGTGTATATTTAATTTACATTTGATTGATGCAAGTGTATGTACTCTCCTTCCATAGGTAGTTTCATTTATAATAATTTACTTATGTGTGTGTACCTTTTTATTCCATACGTATATTTTCAATTCCATTGTGTGGGATGCTTCCAAATTAGACTAAAATTTTAATATACATTTAAATTTATATAATTTTTACCATAAGTGTAATTTACTTTGTATAATATAATATTTATCATAGTGTTTCCTTTCAACAAGTGTGTTTCTCTGTACACAACTAGATTAGCAGTTAATAAACTTAGATGATCATGAAGTCTAATGCTGCATATACATTACAAACTCCTTGCAAAATTATATGTCCTTACACTGAAAATTAAATTAAGGATCATACAATTTATATGTTATAAGGATGCATATTTGGGTACTTATCCTAGGTTGAAGGAGGTTTTGTTAAGCATATAACTAGCAGTTGTTTGTATACCCCTATATTTTTGGCATCATTTCTGAGCAAAGGTGTCAAAGTAATAAAATCTTGAAAAGATGAGTAAGGTTTCATTATAAGGACAAAATCAAGATGTTCATAGAACATGTTTTATCTCTATGTGATATAAATCTAATTAGGAAAACTCAAAATGTTTCCTTAACAAATTTACTCTATGTAGATGAAGCAATGGTTGATGAAAGTTTTGAGAGATCTCCAATTGTAAATGTTGATGCAAGGTGCATAAAGATTACATAGTTTTTTTATATACACCAAGAGATGGAAGCCCTTAGATATATGAATAAAGAGATATAAGAAAAGAAAAATAGGTTTTAATCCCCAATAAAAACATTAGAAGTGGAGACCAGACACTTTAATGAGGAAAATCATGTGCATGTATGTATTTATGTATGTATGCATGCATGTATATACACACACACATGCATTCACACAAATACAGATACACACATATACATATATGGATATTTTGTGTGTGTGTGTGTGTGTGTGTATGTGTGTGCACATTTACATGTAGATGTATCAATATATCTATATATCTATATTCATGCATGTATGTATGTGTATATATGTATATGTACATGTACATGCACATCACACACACACACACACATACATATATATGTATATATACATATACATATATATATACATATATACACATATACATATATATATATATACATATATGTATTTATATATATACATATATGTATATACATATATGTATATATATATGTATATATATATATATAT